>JAJHSJ010001292.1:0-43946 GCA_021015155.1 Magnolia officinalis | reverse complement strand
AATGTTGCTGACTCCTACATCTGGTTGATCTTCTACGCTGGAAGGAGAATGGTATGTGCTGCCAATTGAGCTCGAGGAACAGTATGCCCGTAGGTTTTGCTCGACAAGGGGATAATGTGAGCGTTTCCAAGTCCCACAGCACTTCTCCATGCACCACCTGCAGCTACGTGTGTGTTGGACATCCTAGCTGACCATCAGATGGGCCACACTGTGTCTGATGACTAGCCCATAAAATTAGAATGGTCCACTTATCAGAAGGCCAACTTGTACACTGAATGGGACCACTGAAACAATCCATTGTTTTTATTTGCCCATCTGCTGAGCAAAATGGCCTATGTTTGGGCCAATACATCTACACAGGCACCTGCTTGATGCACGACCTGGTTCTCCATACACATGACAGGTTGGCATGTATGGCTGCATGTGTGGGATTAGCAAAGCTCAGGGTAACGATTTCATTAACAAAGGAGACGAGCCAAATACAACAAGTATAACCATAAACCAGTGGTGACTCGATTTGCAAAAATTTTTAAATGATGTTATCACTATTAAAATGGATCAAAATACAAATTCAGGAGCCCTCAATGATAATTGCTTTGGCGTGCTATAATTGCCAACTTAATTGATGTTTCTTCTATAGCCCACTTGTAGAGTATGGCCTTCTATGGTTTTAAGTAAGCCAATCTAACCGTACCTTGCCAGCCATTTCATCTCAACATACAGCATTCAGCTTGTTTCTGGTCTTTGCAGATGTCCGTTTGATGTATCACCCTGAAACCATGCATCATAAGACAATGGCACGAATCAGATAATTGAACCTATCAAAGAGTTTTGCTGGCCCTACATCCACCTACAATTTGGTCCAAGTGCGAGCCCCCAGTTACTCATCCAGCAGGCCACAGAGCAGATGTACCCTGATTTGAAAAGAAGGCGGATCAACAAATCTAATCCCTGGGGTTTGAAGAAAATGGACTATTAGAAAAAGAAATGCAACCAACCACCCACAATAAACACAAAAAATCCAGCAATTAGGGCTGTCCATTCCAAACTGTCTTACTTCTGGCATTGAGAAGCAGAGCCCACCTGATGAGTGGCTAGGATCTCAGACATGGGGGGCCCACTGCTGGCATCTAGGATTAGCAACCTCACTAACCTTCCACCACATTATCAGTGACAATACTTACAGTATTAGACAACTGATTCCTTATATAGGGCAAGGACCTGAGCATTGTTTCCATTGTATCTTTTGCCAATTGGAATTTGACTCTGTTTCCCCTGATAAAGACTGTGTATCATCTTTGAAGCTGCACAAATGCCCTCACAATAAATACAAATAACCAACAGTGTATTTTCATGAGTATGATGAATCAAGACCAGAAGGCTTGGACATAATTAATTGCATATGGTGCATCCTTCACATATTGGATCAAGTCGAGTCATGATGTTGCAATTTCAATCCAATCCCAATGTGAGCTCAAACTATATCATGTGTTATTCTATGATTTTTTTATACGTATTGTATTAAATTTACAATTTTAGTCTTGTATTGTTTATCTAGAGTAAGACAAAAATAAGTAGTTAAAATGTTTTCCCTTTTTTTTTTTTTTTTGAATCATAAATCATCGTCATCTTAGGCCCTACCATTCCTATCTTAGGTCCTATCCTTGGTGAGTGAACAAGCCTTCATATCTCTTCTCGGTTCTCACCAACTCAATCCAAGTCCTTTTAGATCTTCCCCTCATCCTCCTTTCAGGACCTTCAACCCTAGTCAAGTTCCTTTCCTTAGCAAGGCCACCTCCAGTTTTCTTAGCGTATTAATTTTGTTTAAGTGGCGCCTATGGTTCAGTGATCCAACCATTGATGTTATGTCTCTAGGCCAGCACATGTTTGGTTTGACCCCTGCCAGATGAATGGACCTGATATTCTTTTCCTAAACACCAATGTCCAATAGTCTAAGAAAAATAGATAAAAATAGACATGTCATCCAAACAACATTTCCAGGTAAAATTTAATTTCAGGAACTTAGTTTTTAGAATTTGCTTTTATCCTTCAAAACTTGTATTTTCCAAGAATGTCAACCAAGTAAACCCTGAAGCAAATCATCACCTGCAACAAGAAAAATCTATGAGTTACATGGGCCACAAAACCGATTAAATGACTTCTGATTAACTGAAAATGAGCCAAAGGCCTCTGTGCACTGTTTATGAAGAATAAGATATCACCCACGAAGAAAATGAACCTCTGATTGTTTGGCAGGACGAATGGGCCTCGTCATTTGTCCCAAAGTACCATTGCGTTGTTTCTTGCAATAACTGGCTCCAAAGTTCAAATGTTTGTCTTGGATGGCGCCGCCTAGCCTTTTAGATGTCTTACAAAAACAAAAGGTATCTTCTGTTGTGCAATCTGTCTTTTTTGATCAACTACAGTTACTTCACTTTTGATCTGACATGTATTTCTTGCAGGAAATGTTTTTGTCCATTGAGGGTCCTCTTGGGGCCTTCAGAACTTCTGTACATGCGAAGAGGGTATCACTTTCTTCTCATATTTCGGATTTGGATATATCATCATCTTAATTTACTTGAAATATGAGGTTGCTTGTACTTGCATATTAAGTTCAAAACTTATCTTGATTTGTGCTTGGGCAGGTGGATTGGTTAACCGAAAAGATGCGTAGCTACAACTTCAGTCTCTTCAATGCACGAGGACATGCCTCAGAAGGAGCGAGATGTAATAATGGGAGAGTTCAGATCAGGAACAACTCGTGTTCTGATCACAACAGATGTTTGGGCCTGAGGTCTTGATGTTCAGCAGGCAAGTATTGTCTGTCAGGTTGTTTGTTTGCCTAGATGGATTGAAAGATTGGTGAAATATGATTGGTAAAGCTGACCCCAATAGCTGGACAAGACAATGATGCTGACGCTTGTGATTTTTATTGATAGGTTGAACTTGTGACATGATGCTTTCAATAATTAAGTATCGGTTCATATGATACACTTGCAGAAGATTGACCTTCATCTGTTGGAAAATTGCAGGTTGCAAAGGTGTGGAAAGAGCTACAGACTGAGGTGGATAAATTACCTGAGGCTTGATCTTAGAGAGGCCACATTCTCGCAGCAAGAAGAGAACCTGATAATCAAACTTGATACAGTTCTAGGCAACAGGCAACACCTTCGTACGAGCATCCCGTTGGAGGAGCCTTTGCTTTGCAAAAAACACCATTCTTTGGATCCAGCATTGGATAACCCCTCTTTGGAATGCCGCAGTTTAAATATATTGCTACAATTATTCTTATTCATAATTCTCTAGGGATCATACAGAATCAGCAAAAGCTCATCACAGGCAAGATTTATATTCAGCAGGGTGACCTCTGACAGGTTCGTATCTGGTCTTGTTATGGATTCATGTGTTTGATGTATTAGATGGTGTGACCAGGGATACCGTATGGGGTGAATTGATTTCCTAGGAGTGTAGTTACAAGTAGTTTTAAAACTGGCCGACTCAAATAAAAATCAGCAGGTTATTAACCTCCAGTTTTCCACCATGAAAAAGCACTCTGTTCATTTCAGGTACTGCTCGAAAAAAAATGAAATATTATTCACGTATAAGCTTTGCATGTTTTTAGCCTGTTGAGACTTCAGATTGATTGACGTCTTTGTTAACCCATTTCATTGTTTTGGTGGTGTGGCCCACATGAGTTTTGGATTGAGCTGATCTTTGTCATCTACGGTGACAATGAGGTGAACAACTAATGGATAGCACACGTATTGTGGCTCACACAAATCTCAGGTGTTGCACATTTCTTCCCACAACATGTGCAAATCTAGTAGATTTTGATGAGCAAATCTAGAAAGAAACATCGTGTGAGGGAACCCATTTTGCTGAAATTGCAAGAGTCGCTTTCACCGTAATTGCAGGAACCTTCTCTTAGAGTGGATTTGAAGCTGCTGCTTTGAGGATTCTGGCCTCAATGCCGGCGAGGAGGTGCAGAAGATGGTCAATCTTCTTGACAAGTTGGACACCTCCATGAAGGTAAACTGCATTTCTTTCTGAACTCAGAAGCTGTCTGTAATAGAAATTTAATTTTCTTTACAGGTTCTATAATTTTTTTTTGCCCACTACCTTCATATGCATTCATTTTGATCAGATTGTAGAATGCCCAGCATTCCCGAAACTTGTACTTGTATGTGTATGCTTTCAGTTTTTTTTTTTTTCCCTTTCTGACAACTTCTCGTACTTGTATAAGCCAGTTAAGACATTTCATGGTTTTCTGTCAATTAATTTGGAAGTCGGCGGTTTGAATAAATTTTTTTCTAGTTATTAGTGATTTGGTCAACTACAGTAATTCAATTCCATCCTTTGACAGATCGCAGAGATCCTCAATTATAGACCAGTTGAATCTCGAATTCCATATGATTTGAGCTTCCTTAAAATTCCAAATGTTCATAGGGAAGTAGTTTAAAAATGAAAAGATATTGATGTATGGTTAGATGTTGTGGTTTCATCCATATTTTGCATGAACAATCTAGGAGGCAAGATTATGGTGTTCTAGGCATCTATTAAAGTTATTTATCAGATCGGATTTTGTACAGGTGGCATGTGTGCCAGATCCGAGTTGATCACCTGATAGAGCACGCTTAAAGATTGGCTGGAGCCTGGAATTCATGCTGGTTAGATGGTCCTAACCCTTCATTTAGAGGACCTGAGGAAGGTACATGGTTCAAGAAACAGGTCAACCAAAGTTCTCTTGATTATATATGTTTTGTTCCAAAGAATCCTCCAGTTCGTTCAAGATTCACCATGCAACATACACATAAATCAAATTAAACCATTCAAGTTGTGAACCATAGACTGAAAGTTATATGGAATTGATCATGTAAATAGCCAATTGGTAGATATTTATTGGATGGTTCAAATGAAAAAATTTAGATGGACCATAGACCACAAAATTTTTAGCATGTGAACATTTAGGTTGGCGCAGTTATTTCTTTTATATACTCATCTTTCTTTTCGGATTTTAGCGTTGTGGATCCTCTAATGGCAGATTCTGATAACATGATCGCGAGTGGAAGACAAACCCCACCCAATGGTATGAGATTTGAATTAGAAACAGATTTGGAAATATAACGATTTTTTCGGTTTAAAATCGTTCTGAAATAAATAAAAAAATTGGTTCCCAAATGTGACTGTTGGCACCAGAACAGTTTAAAACCGTTCCTAAAATTACGTTTCTAAAAATTGGAACGGTACCCAAAACAGTTCTGAACTGTTCCTGTTTTTCTGCGACGCCTCAGTTAGGAACGGTTTGAAACCGTTCCTGAAGCATTTAGGAACGGTTTCAAACCATTCCTAAATGATGATTTTGGTGTAGTGCTATCCCACCTAATCCCTTCTAATCCCACCGCCCAAACTGACCCTAAAGTAAATGCTTACACTGCGTACTAATTTCATTTTGGCATGGAAAAGGGACCACGGCTTGGTTGGGCCCCATCATTGTGTTAATGTAAAATCAACCCCAACCATCAAGTATGTCACCCCATATTAGATCAAGGTCTCAAATTTCATCCCCATCCTTAGTTCAGGTCAACCACACGATTGGAAACATGTACATGGAAAGTTTCACCCACTAAACTATTTCCTTTGGTGTGGCTCACATGAATCATATATGGACCTGATTTTTGAAAACCAGACTTAGTTTTGGTGTAATATCTAATGGATGGAATGGATTTCACAGTTTAGTCTTGATGGGCCCTATAAAAATCGAGGGTGGATGTCTTCTTCCTAAATGTTCCCATTGGTGTGGCCCATCTGAATCACGAGTTAGCCTAATTTCTTGGCTCCGTGTCTATAACATATAATGGTTGGAGTGGATCTCACATACATGTCAGAGTGGCCTATAGAAAATCAGATGTGGAGTCCGTGTGATACCTGTTCCAAACACATTACCTCTAGCGTAATTGAAGATGATAATTAATACTCATAATGCTTGGTAATTAATCCTCAAAATGCCGGTAGAGAAGTGATTTAAACTAACTTTGGAAAAGAGTGGCCCGTTCAGGTTAGCCCACTATGGTGTTAATTTTAAATCTACCAGAACATCAGGTGGGTGACCTCACTTACACCTAAGGTTAAAAAAGCAGGTCCATCTTTGTCTCAGGTGGACCACGCGGCTGGAAATAGTTGATAAAGAAAAGCTCACCCTCCAAAATAAGGAAGGTCATGCAAACTTATATACAATAGTTGGGAAGAGGAGACGTGTGAAGCGAGAGTAAATGTGGATGGGCTTGTATATTATTATAGTTTGGACCATCCAACTCAAAATCAGATCCATGCATCAGATAGATTACATGTCAACATGCCAAGGTCTTAAAAAGAATTTGATGATCTTATCATCAATCATGTCAAATACTTATGAAAAGTGTTGGTTGTTAATAAAATAGTCCAATGATCCAAATTTAACATGCATACGTACTTTCACTTGTACTTTCCTTATAAGTGTAACTTTTTAGTTTTTGGTAAATAATTTCCCTTTAATGAGTCTTAACTAATGAATTGCCTAGATCTTTGACACACATGTCACTGTACATAATTATGACAGGCATTCTAAAATCTCTCAATGTAAGCATTATGTATTGAGAAATTTTTAACTGTACGACCCATTTATGGCCCATTTACATCTGTACGCCCACCTCTTTTTACCTTTCAAGAATAAGCCCCATGCGTACGAACAGCTTGCCAAAGGTCGAAAATGCCCCTGCTTTTCCTTCGGCGAGATGATCGGCCGCTGACACTCCTCGAACTTCTGAGTTGTACGAACGGTTCAAAAGATATCAAAGTTACATGGCCCACAGTTATGTATTTATTATATCCACAACGTTCATCCATATTTCGAGATCATTTCGAAGCATTATATATATATATATATAATTCATATTCAAAGATCAACTGGACCACACCACAAAGAGCAGCGAGAAAATTGATTTTCACCATTGAAAATTTTGTAGGGCCCACCATAACATTTATTCCATCCAATCTATTCATAAGGTCACAAAGACCTAGATGAAGAGGAAAAACAAATTTCATAATGATCCGAAACTTCTGTGACCCCTAAAACGGTTTCAATGGTAGACGTTCAATCCTCCACCGCCTTTTACCGTGTAGTCCACTTGATAGTTAGATCTGTCTTATTTTTCGTCTCAAGCCTTAATACGAGTTTGCCAAATAGACGGACGGTTTGGATATAACACATACCTCATAATAGGAACCACAAAAAGTGGTGGGGATTACAACAGCAAAAAATAAAATAAAATAAAATAAAATAATAATAATAAAAATAAATAAATAAGGAACTAATGGCTACTGTGTTTTCTATAGCTACGGATTATAACCGTAGCCAAAACCGTAGCCCCTGCCATTTCGATATGTCATTTTATATGTATCGAAGGTCTTTCGATTAATCGAAAAAGGTCTAGAACTGTCCAGCGAATTTGCCTAAAAAATCTTGCAATTTTCGATAGATATCGAATAGTATTCGGTATGTATCAAAGGTGATTCGACAAATAGCTACGGATTATAACCGTAGCCATAACTGTAGTCTGTGCCTAAAAAATAGTCTATGATTTTTTATTTTTTTTTTTATTTTTATATTTTTTTACATGGAGAACTTTGTTCTACCTACAAGGTTTCTCTAATACATATTTATATAAATGTATATATAAGCATATAATTTTTTTTCTCTCTTTTTTTCATTTCTTTCATTATTCATTTTAACAGAATATCTCTAAACCAAAATTAGTTACTTGACATACCCTATATGATTTTGGGGTAGGAGAAGCTACTTTAGCAACCAACCTAGTTATTTTTCAAGATTCCATCAGGTCTATGGTCGAAATCCATTTCATTCACTTTGCGGTCAATTTCAATCAGTTCGCGGTCAATTTCATTCATTTCATTACTCACGATCAATTCCATGCATCTCACGGTCAATCCCGCGATTCTGTTTTGATTCACGGTCATTTCCATGCATTTCACGGTCAATTCCCTTCACTTCACGGTCATTTCCAAGCATTTCACAGTCATTTCCCTACACTTCACAGTCATTTCCATGCATTTCACGGTTAATCCTGGCGATTCCGTTTTGATTCATGGTCATTTCCATGCATTTCACGGTCAATTCCTTTCACTTCACAGTCATTCTCATGCATTTCACGATCAATTCGTTTCACTTCACAGTCATTTGCATGCATTTCACGGTCAATCCAGGCAATTCCGTTTTGATTCACATCATTTCCATGCATTTCACGGTCAATCCCAGCGATTCCGGTTTGATTCACGGTCATTTCCATGCATTTCACGGTCAATTCCCTTCCACTGCACGGTCATTTCCATGCATTTCACGGTCAATTTGCTTCACTTCACGGTCATTTCCATGCATTTCACGGTCAATCCCGGCAATTTCGTTTTGATTCACGGTCATTTCCATGCATTTCACTGTCAATTTCCTTCACTTCACGGTCATTTCCATGCATTTCATGGTCAATTCGCTTCACTTCACGGTCATTTCCATGCATTTCACGGTCAATCCCGGTGATTCCGTTTTGAATCACGTTCATTTCCATGCATTTCACGGTCAATTCACTTCACTTCACGGTCATTTCCCTGCATTTCACGGTCATTTCCCTACACTTCACGGTCATTTCCATGCATTTCACGGTCAATCCCGGTGATTCTGTTTTGATTCACAGTCATTCCATGCATTTCACGGTCAATTCCCTTTACTTTACGGTCATTTTCATGCACTTCATAGTCATTTTCCCTACACTTAACGGTCATTTCCATGCATTTCACAGTCAATCCTGATGATTCCATTTTGATTCACGGTCAGGTCTTTCCATGCATTTCACAGTCATTCCCTTCACTTCACGGTCATTTTCCATGCATTTCACAGTCAATTCGCTTCACTTCACGGTCATTTTCATGCATTTCACGGTCAATCCCGGCGATTCCGTTTTGGTTCACGGTCATTTCGATGCATTTCACGGTTAATTCCCTCTACTTACTTCACAGTCATTTCCATGCATTTCACGGTCAATTCGCTTCACTTCAAGGTCATTTCCATGCATTTCACGGTCAATCCCGCACGATTCTGTTTCATTTCACGGTCATTTCCATGCATGGAATTGATCGTGAAGTGCATGGAATTGACCGTGAAGTAAAGGGAATTGACCGTGAAATGCATGGAAATGAACGTTAAATGAAACGGAATCGTCGTGATTGACTATGAAATGCATTAAAATGACTGTGAAGTGAAGGGAATTGACCATGAAATGCATGGAAATGACCGTGAAGTGAAGCGAATTGACCGTGAAATGCATGGAAATGACCGTGAAATGAAACGGAGTTGCCGGGATTAAGAGTGAAATGCATGAAAATGACTGTGAAGTGAATGGAATTGACCGTGAAATGCATGGAAATGACCGTGAAGTAAAGCGAATTGACTGTGAAATGCATGGAAATGATAGTGAATCAAAACGGAATCGTCGGGATTGACCGTCAAATGCATGAAAATGACAGTGAAGTGAAGCGAATTGACCGTGAAATGCAGGGAAATGACCGTGAAGTGAAGGGAATTGACCGTGAAATGCAGCGAAATGATCGTGAATCAAAACGGAATCACTGGGATTGACCGTGAAATGCATGGAAATGACCATGAAGTGTAAGGGAAATGACCGTGAAATGCGTGAAAATGACCGTGAAGTAAAGGGAATTGATCGTGAATCAAAACGAAATCGCGCGGGATTGACCGTGAAATGCATGGAAATGACCGTAAAGTGTAAGGAAACGACCGTGAAATGCATGGAAATGACCGTGAAGTGAAGGGAATTGACCGTGAAATGCATGGAAATGACCGTGAAGTGAAGCGAATTGACCGTGAAATGCATGAAAATGACCGTGAAGTGAAGGGAATTGAACATGAAATGCACGGAAATGACCGTGAATCAAAACGGAATCGCCGGGATTGACCGTGAAATGCATGAAAGTGACCGTGAAGTGAAGGGAATTGACCGTGAAGTGAAGCGAATTGACCGTGAAATGCATGAAAATGACTGTGAAATGAAACGAAATTGTTGGGATTGACCGTGAAATGCATGAAAATGACTGTGAAGTGAAGGGAATTGATCGTGAAATGCATGGAAATGACCGTGAAGTGAAGCGAATTGACCGTGAAATGCATGGAAATGACCGTGAATCAAAACGGAATCGCCGGGATTGACCTTGAAATGCATGAAAATGACCGGGAAGTGAAGCGAATTACCGTGAAATGCAAGGAAATGACCGTGAAGTGAAGGGAATTGACCATGAAATGCATGGAAATAACCACGAATCAAAACAGAATCGCCGGGATTGACCGTGAAATGCATGGAAATGAACATGAAGTGTAGGGAAATGACCGTGAAATGCTTGAAAATGACCGTGAAGTAAAGGGAATTGACCGTGAAATGCATGGAAATGATCGTGAATCAAAACGGAATCACCGGGATTGACCGTGAAATACATGGAAATGACCGTGAAGTGTAGGGAAATGACTGTGAAATGCATGGAAATAGCCGTGAAGTAAAGGGAATTGACCGTGAAATGCATGGAAATGACCGTGAATCAAAACGGAATCATTGAATTGACCGCGAAATGCATGGAAATGACCGTAAAGTGAAGCGAATTGACCATGAAATGCATGGAAATGATCGTGAAGTGAAGGGAGTTGACCGTGAAATGCACGAAAATGACCGTGAATCAAAACGGAATCGCCGGGATTGACCATGAAATGCATAAAATGACCATGAAGTGAAGCGAATTGACCGTGAAATGCGTGGAAATGACCGTGAAGTGAAGGGAATTGACCGTTAAATGCATGGAAATGACCGTGAATCCAAACGGAATCGCCGGGATTGACCGTGAAATGCATGGAAATGACCGTGTGGTGAAGCGAATTGACCGTGAAATGCATGGGCATTACCGTGAAGTGAAGGGAATTGACCGTGAAATGAATGGAAATGACCATGAATCAAAACGGAATCATCGGGATTGACCGTGAAATGCATGGAAATGACCGTGAAGTGTAGGGAAATGACCGTGAAATGCATGGAAATGACCGTGAAGTGAAGGGAATTGACCGTGAAATGCATGGAAATGACCGTGAATCAAAATAGAATCGGTGGGATTGACCGTGAAATGCATGGAATTGATCATGAAGTAAATGAAATGAATGAAATTGACCGCGAACTGATTGAAATTGACCGTGAAGTGAATGAAATGGATTTTCGACTATAGACCTGATGGAATCTTGAAAAATAACTCAGTTGATTCGCTAAAGTAGCTTCTCCTACCCCAAAATCATATAGGATACGTCAAGTAATTAATTTTGGTTTAGAAGATATTCTTGTTAAATGAATAATGAAAGAAATGAAGAAAAAGAGAGAAAATTTTATATGCTCATATGCTCATATATACATATTTATATAAATATGTATTAGAGAAAATTGTAGGTAGAACAAAGTTCTCTAAGTAAAAAAAATAAAAAAAATTCATAGGCTTGCACATACTACAGTTATGGCTACGGTTATAATCCGTAGCTATTGGTCAAATCACCTTCATTACATATCGAATACTCTTCGATATGTATTGAAAATTGCAGGATTTTTGAGGCAAACTGTCCAATACATAAAAAAGGACATATCGAAATGGCAGGGGCTGCAGCTATGGCTACGGTTATAATCCGTAGCTATAGAAAACACCGTAGCCATAGCTTCCTAGTTTATTTATTTATTATTATTATTATTTTATTTTATTTTATTTTTTCTGTTGTAATCCCCATTGCTTTTTGTGGGTCTTATTATAAGATATGTGTTATATCCAAACCGTCCATCTATTTGGCGAACTCGTATTAAGACTTGAGACGAAAAATAAGACAGATCTAGCTATCAAGTGGACCACACTGTAAAAGGCTGTGGAGGATTGAACGTCTACCATTGAAACCCTTCTAGGGGTCACGGAAGTTTTGGATCATTATGAAATTTGTTTTTCCTCTTCATCCAGGTCTTTGTGATCACCTTATGAATAGATTGGATGTTATGGTGGGCCCTACAAAATTTTTAACGGTGAAAATCAATTTTCCCACTGCTCTTTGTGGTGTGGTCCAGTTGATCTTTGGATATAAATTTTTTTTTTATAATGCTCCGAAATGATCTCGAATATAGATGAACGTTGTGGATATAATAAATACATAACTGTGGGGCTCATGTAACTTTGATGTCTTTTGAACCGTTCGTATAACTCGGAGTTCGAGGAGCGTCAGCTCTCGTCTTCGAGCACCACCGATCCGCTTGAAGGAAAAAGCAGGGGCATTTTCAACCTTTGGCAAGCTGTCCGTACATCTAGGGCTTATTCTTGAGATGTAAAAAGAAGTGGGCTTTAAAATGTAAATGGGCCATATATGGGTTGTACAGTTGTAAATTTCTCATTATGTATTATATAAGAAAAATGCTCACACACGATTAGTTGGACATTGCATTTTCGTCCAACTAGTTGATTAATTCAAGGACTAATTAATGCTATTTAATAACAATACTGGGAATAGTTATTATAAGAGAAAAAGTAGCCAGCTATGGTGGCCCCACCACCCTAGTGTTAATATGAAATCCACCCCAACCATCAGGTGAGTCACCCCATATTAGAATCATGTATGAAAAATCAGCCTCATCCATATTTCAAGTGGACCACATTATTGAAAACAGTGAAAACTCACCCTCCAAACTATTTTCATTAGTTTGGCCCACTTGAATCACGTATGCCCCTTATTTTTGGACATAAGCCATAGATTTTTAGTGTCATATTAATGGCCGGAGTGGATTTCACATGCTTATCATGTTGAGCTTAGTAAAAATCAAGGGTGGACTTCTTTCCCTAGTGTTTCCATTGGTGCGGCTAAGTTGAATCAAGTTGAATCAAGGGTTAGCATAAATTTATTTTTTGGTTTTTTTTTTTTTTTTTCTCTAGGCCCGAATGGAATCACGCATCTAATGATGGGAGTGAATCTTACTTACACATCACGGTGGGCCCGGTAAAAATAGGAGGATGGTTGTCTTGCAGGCAGCACCACTCGGTTCCAGAGATGAATACCACGAAAGATAGTGATTTCAGGTCACAAAGGGTTGGAGATTCAGATGGGCCTTGTTAATTTGAAATACATTTCCACCGTCAAGTGGATCACCCAATGTTAGATCAAGGGACTGAAAATCAGTCCCAAAATGATTTATTACTTTTATCCACGCCGTCCATACATATTTTCAAATCATTTCAGGGTATGATCCAAAAATGAAGCAGATCCAACACTTAAGTAGACCACACCACAAGAAACAGTGGGATTGAAAGCCTACCTTCAAAATTTTATTGGGATTCACGAAAGTTTTAGATCAAGTTGATATTTGTGTTTTCCCTTCTTTATCTTGTATGGCCTTATGAACTGGTTGGATGGCAAATAAACATCATGGTGGGCCCTAGGAAGATGTCAACACCGAGCATCATTGTTCCCGCCTTTTCTTTTGGTGAGATTCACTTGAGCTTTGGATCAGCCTCAGTTTTGGGGCTATGCCTTCAAGTAATATGAGAAAATGGATGGACAGCGTGGATAGAACACATACATCATGGTGAGGCACACATATCTTTACCATCTATACACGCGGATGCTGTTTGGTACGCTACACAATATAAGTCCGTTCCGAAAGAAATCAATCTTTTCTTGGTAATAGACTATTTTCTAGGAACCAGTGCGGGAGGCACGCCAGCAGTGATATTTTACTGGGCCAAACTTTGATGTGTATGTTAGATCAACTCTGACCATTATATGTGTAATCATATGTTAGGCTAGTAACCTACAAATCAGGATGATCCGTTATTAAATTGAGGCACACTAAGGAAAATAGTTGGGAGAGAGACGTCTACCCTCAGTTTTTACAAGGCCCACTATAATGTGTATGTAAAATCCATTACACCCACTAGATGCAAAACCAAAAGATATCCTTAAAGCTAAAAAATCAAGCTCACATGGGATTCAAGTGCGTCACATTTATGGAACAGTGTAGAGGGTGAGATTTTCAATCATGTGGTCTAGCTGAAACAAAGATCGGCAGAGTTTTTGGACCTGGCTCAAACATGAGGTGACTCACCTGATGGTTGGGGTGGATTTTACTTTAACACCATAGTGAGGCCCACCCAATCTAAGTACTCATTTTGCCAAGTAATGTAGAGCAGCTTCTCTACGCAGGAGAGCATTTATTAACATTAGTTGATACCTAAATTACGCAATGATGTCAAGAGAAAATGGGATGACTCAGGAAGCTGCACACATGTGATGTACTTGTGCGTTGCACTGAATGTATAAGAAATCTGATCTGTTAATTAGATAGGATTTTCTTTTTAAACATTGGAAAAACAATTTTTTTTTTAAATGATTAATGGTATGATATTTATTTACAAAAAAAATGGGGCTATTAGAAATCTATTCTAGCTGTACATATTCAACTTATATGTGTGGCTTTAGTGATGATGATTGTTTATTAATTTTTAGCAAATAAAATATAATTAGTATGCCCTATTTGATGGATAGGCTAGATCTTTAACATATAATTTCTATCATGCTTATATAAAACTTGATATTATGAATACTCACGTGTTATATTACTTGCGGTAAAATAATAATTTTTTGCTATTTAATATACAGCTAATTGGACAAATTAGTGTGAGCATTACTCGTATAAGCAACTCACGCTGTAGTGGAACAACGTGCAGCCCTACATGTTGTCCGCAGCAGCGTGTAACTGCTGCTGCTTCCAATTTTAGCAGGTGGGGCCCACTGTAAGACCCACCGTGATGTATGTATCCTAAATTCCGACTGTCCATCCATATTACCATGGCCACGAGCCCAATCACTCGAGATGGTGAGACTGAGTACCTCCTGTTGAAAACTCCACAAGGACCACTGTTATGTTCACTTGCTATCCAATTTGTTAACAAAAGAAATAATATAAAACATAATAAAATAAAATTGCAGCAGCAAACGCCGCTATATCAGCGTTCAACAATGCACACTGACTGCAGTACCGTCATGCTGCATTGACTAACAGCCAGTAAGGTGGGGCTCACTGCAACCCCTCACCCTATACATGTGTTATATCCAAGCCTCTATCCAGCCTTCTAGATCATTTTCTGGTATGAGCCCATAAATTACGCCAGTTCAAATATTTGGCGGGTTGCATCAAATATTAAACACCTACCCTTGAAAACTTCCAAGGGCAAACCGTAATGTTTATTTGCAATCCAACTTGTTCCTTAGGTTACACATACCGAAAAAAAAAAAAAATAATAAAATAAAAAAAGAAAGAAAGAAAGAAAATACTATCCCCACAGGTAGTCCACTTCATGGTCCCCACGACTGTTACTGCTACGCCACTTTATTATTATTATTATTATTATTGGTTAGCACATGATTGCACACACCCCCACCTTAGCGACACCCCACTTAGGAAGTGATACCAAGACCTCAGTGTTGAAACCAGGTTATCTTCACTCAGGGCACTTTGATGTATGTATTTTGTATTCAGGCCGTCCACACTGTATCGGTTTTATACACTCTGCCCATCAGGTGGGCCACCCTAAAAATGAAACAGATATAACTCTCCTGTGGACCATATCGTAGGAAACGTTTTGATTGAACGCCTACCATTACAATCTTGCCAAGAGCCTGTTGTGATGCTTATTTGCCATCCAAATTATCCAAACAGTGGGTCCACTATGGACCCCACCAAGATGATGAATTTTATCTATGTTCCCTGCCATTTTGTTAGCTCATTTTAAAGCACGGAACAAAAAATGAAGTAGATTTAAACCTAGGTGGGTCACATGTCTCGATTGTCCATCATGCCAGGCCCACTGTGGTCCCTACCGTGATGTATGTGATTATATCCACGTTGTCCATGAGTGGACCCTACTTGACGTATGAAATATGTATCTGCACTATCCATCTTGCGGCCCACTTGATGCTTGTGTTGCACATCAATGTCATGTCTTATGTGAGGCCCACTTGACTTATATAATGTATATCAATGTTACATTGTCCATCTTGTGGCCCATTGAACATATGTATTGCATATCGTGCCATCACCCATCATTTGAGACCCATTTGAAGTATGATAGGGGCCGGGAAAGCCCAACAAAGGTGTGATAAAAATGGCAATGGGCTACTCGAGATACGTGAATATATAATCTGCCTAACAAGGCTCACATAGAATGGTAAGTAGCCGAGCATACTTCATATTCTAGCATTATGAAATAATGATATGTGCATGTATGCCATGATATATTCATCCATGCATAAGAAATGCCATTAGTGGTCCATAGATGGGTCACATGACTTTGAATTGATAAGAGTCAGAATTATATATGAGTTTTTTTTTTTTTTTTTTTTTTCCCGCATAAGAGGGCTAAATTAACTCGTCTTATGGCATTACATTCATGCTATATACACGTGGTGAATGTATGTCTTGGCATGATTTCTTGAATTTATGCATGACCATGACATACTTGATTATGGTAATACTACAGTTGTACCTTTATAACATGGATTGAATCTTAAAATGTGTATTTGTGATGATGAGTTAGATTATTTCTAAAAAACGACATGGCATTAGAAGTGCAAAATATTAGGGGTAGAAAAGGCACATTGGGTTGAAAGTTCCTAAACTCTGATGGTAACTAAGGATGCCTCACCATAGGGCTGAGTGGACATGTAGGTTATGAATTTGACTCCCACTAAGTTGGGTTGAGAAGATGGGGGTCCAACCTATTAATTAAAGAACTGGGTTGCGAACATGGACTGGTTTGACCTGTCGGTAAGAAGAAGCGTGAAAGGAGGTCCGCTACTATGCAAAGTGAAGTCGTTAAGAGATAAGGTATGCAAGGTCGATTACTAGTACCCGGTGTGCATGGGTGTCGACCACGTTGATTCCCGAGATTGTACAGTGCCATGAATATGATATAACAGTATGATGATAACGATGCGGCTACGATCACATGTGATATGGTTCTGAGTGTGGTAGAACAGATGTTGGACATGAATGGGATCTGATGATCACGAGTCATGATTATGCAGCATACATTGCATACCTACTCATATGCATAATCATCCTTAATCATAGCCTCATATATTATCTCATCAACTTGATTCCATAAAATACATATAAAATATAATGCACTCCCTCATGCACTTAGTGAGCTTTATAAGCTCATTCTTTCCTTTATTCCTTCCGGATATAGGTACGAATGAACAGCAATATGCAGGGACTGCTTGTAAATAACTCATGAGTGTTTAGATTAGGACTTGGGTTATATTTTGAGTTTTTGTGAATGTATATATTCATGCGATGTATATAATAGACCTGATATATATAGTTGGTTAGGAGCCGTCTTGAGATTTGGTGTATGGGCGCTGGGTGCCGAACTCAAAGTCCAATAAGTCGTGTGCCAGGTCTAGGACTATGAGTGGTAGTACAGGATGCTGAATTTGAGGTGTGACACTTGCTGTTCACTCTTAACACATCGAAAATTTTGATTATGTAGGAGTTTTAGGAAACATGATTGAAAAAAGACTCCCATAATCTTTAGTGTAAATGTTGCCATCCATTGATTTGAAGACGATCAACAATGGACCATCAATGCGACAAGCAATTGGAGGCCGATCTATCAACAATAGCAATGTAGATGAAAGATGGAGAGAGAGAGAGGATGGATTCAAACCGTGACTCTCTATGCTTTATTCATCTACCTTACCATTTATCCAACTTGCTTCTTACCACTTATTCATCTACCTTATCATGATTATTCAATTAACATTTCTTCAACACTCTCCGAACATTCATGCCTAGCTTGAAATAAGGGCTCACACAATCAAATGTAAAAAAAACAAAAAAAAACAAAAAAAAAAAAAACAAACTCTTTAAGACTTAGAAAATGTTGCACCTGACATGGAAATATGCCAGCATCATGTCCACTTTTTTGAAGTACCACCTTCTCCATTTCTTCCATAAAATAAGTGGTCCATAGACAGCTCCAATTCCTGCAATGTAACCCAATTCTATTGATATGAGCTGCCAATTGACGTGTCCTGTTGTTTGCGAATCCACACCGTCGGGTGTAGATGGTAGCAGTGGCAGCGCACATTTTCTTGTCAGTGGTGGCCCGCATAATCTTGGGTTTCCAATGTAGGTATCATTGTTAAATATAAGGAATTGATTGGCAAATGGTATGCTTCCGACAAGTTGGTTATAGGAGAGATTCAACACTGAGAGAAATGTCAGGCTTAGCAGTTGCTGAGGAATCTCTTCTGAAAGATTGTTTTGAGAGAGATCTAATGACTCAAGCTGAGTCAAGTTCCCAAGCGACGCTGGAATTGGGCCTGTAAGCCCATTGCGTGACAGGTTAAGAATGTGGAGCAACTTGAGATCTCCTATCTCCTTCGGAATCTCGCCTTCAAAATGGTTGTTCGAAAGATCTATGGATGTAAAGATGGTCAAGATCTTCACGAGTTTCATATCTTGCCCTTTGCTCGTGACCATCACGGTGTCCTGGTAGTACAGCTTGGTTAGATTCAGGAATCCATATCTGATGATCTGATCGTGGTTTTCATCCTCCTTCCCCGACATCATGGCATGCAAACTTTGGAAGAAGTGCTGAGGCATATTACCTGAAAAACCGTTTGCAGAGAGGTCTATAATTTGTAGCATTGGGAAGGACCGATTATGGGGCCACAAAATAGAACCATTGAATCTGTTGGATCGCAAAACAAGAACCCGCAATTTGGATAGAGTATCCAAATAGTTAGGAAAAGGGCCATTTATTTGATTGTTTCCAACGTCAAGAACCTCTAGATCTCTACATTTGGCCAATGATCTTGGCAACTGCCCTTGTAGTCGATTTCCATGTAGGTCTAGCGTCCTTAGACTGCAGCTCACACTTGAAATCTCAGGTATTGTGCCGGTAAAGCGATTGTTCCTAAGATTCAGTATGCTGAGCACATTGCTAATCTGACCCAAACATTCTGGAATCAACCCGCTCAATCTGTTATTAGACAGATCAATGACTCGCAAATAATTTGCATTGCAGATGGATGGAGGGATTTCACCGCTGATCTTGTTGCCTGATATTGAAAAGAAAATGGTGTAATTGAGGGAGTTGGTGAAGTTAGACGGGATGACTGATGTGAAGTTGTTGTAGGAGTAATCCAGGACGATGCTAGATGGAGGTGGAAGTGGAATCGATCCTCCTAGCCGATTAGAATGAACGTCGAGTATGGACAACATATTGATCGATGATAGATTGCCAGGTTGCTTGAGACTCGTCAACAAATTACGAGAAAGATTCAGAGAAGTCAAATACCCATTTCCAATCTCCCACAACCACCTGGGTATTTCTCCGTAGATGTTGTTCTTCGAAAGGTCCAGGTACCGCATCTTCGATTGGTTTTTCAAGAATTCTGGGAATTCTGTTAGGTTGCAAGAACCCAAATACAATCTCCCAAGCTGGGGAAAGGAATGATTAGTCCCATGAGTGTTGACTGACAAGTAGTTATCTGAAAGATCGAGGCCCGAGAGGTTCTGGAGCATGGCTAGCTGCACGGTGCCATTGAAGTTGTTGGATGAGAGATCGAGTACCTTCAGCCCCGCGAGATCGAAGAGTGAATGTGGAATCTGACCTTGCAGCTGATTGTCGCTCAAATCAACCGTCTGCAATGTTGGTGAAGCATTAGTGAACTCATCGAGTTGCCCTTCGAGTTGGTTTTGGCTGAGTTGTAATGCCTGCAGCGATGGGAGAGTAAACAGAGATGAGGGTATCTGCCCATTCAGCGAATTGCTCCGTAGGTCAAGCACTTTTAGCTTGTGAAGTCCATCTCCAAAGGAGTTAGGGATTGTGCCATTTAAATGATTAGAAGAAAGGACTATCTCCACGACGCTCTTCAACGATTTCAGAGGTGGAATCGGACCACTGAGAACATTCCATGAAAGGTCCAACAGATCCAGCTGGACAAGGCTCTCCAGTGACGGAATCTTGCCACTGAAATAATTCAGTGAAAGGTCCAAATACGTGAGATTGGAAAGGTTATCCAGACTCGGAATTGAACCGTTAAATCCATTCGATGAAAGGTCCAAATGAACAATTCCCCCAATCTTCCTCACAGAATACGGGATTTGACCAGAGAATTCGCAACCACCAATCTGTAATCTGATCAAGTGCCTGAGATTACCGAAGGAATATGGAAGCTCCCCGGAAAATCTGGTGTCGGAGAGTAACAACGTTTGTAAAGCATTTTCCGTAGGCAATTCAGCAGGGAAAGAACCATTCAGAAAAGTATTACCCGATACGTCGAGAACCTCCAACTTGGGCAATTGAAATATCTTTGCTGGGAAATTTCCCTGCAGCCGGCAAGAACTGAGACGGAGGCTTGTCAAATTAGTAAAATCCGACAAGAACTCAGGCACCGCAGAAGAGATGTTTACACCATCGAGACGGAGTTCTCTCAAGCCGGACATGTTCTGAAGGAGCGTTTGGATGCTCGGATTTTCTAGTCTGAGAGAAGTAAGAGGGTTGCCGAGAAAAAAGGTAGATATATCGAGCGAGACCAGATTACGCATGTGAGCAATGGCGCGCGGCATTTGGCCGGTAAAACCCGAATAGGAGAGGTTGAGATGGGTGAGATTCGAAAGCGAATCGAGATTGGGTGGGATGGAAGAATTGAAATAATTGTAAGAGAGATTGAGACTTTGGAGGCTAGAGAGGCTGGCGAGGATGGAGGAATTGATGGAGCCAGAGATGGAGCGGTTGGCGACATCGAGGGAGATAACGAGACCGGTGGCGTTGTCGCACGTGATGCCATCCCATAGGCAGCAATCGGATTTGTTGGATGTCCAAGATGGGAGGGCCGAGTAACTGGAGAAGATTTGTAGTAATGCATTTCTCTGATCTTCGTGGCATTGAGCTGAAACAATAAAAGGAGAGGTGAAGATGAAAATGTGAAAAAGGAGAAGGGAGAGAGGAGAGAGTTGGAATCTCATTGGAAGAGATTGAGAGAAAGAAGGGTCATGAGAGAGAGAGTTCTAAGATGATTGATTCGGATTGTCTAGTGTAGAGATGGGAAGAATAGAGTTATAGGATGATCGTCTCGGATTGCATTTGTAGAGATGGGAAGGGAGGCGAGTAAGGATCCTCTGATTGAGTAAAGCATGACTTTCCTGATTTCCCGTATCGTCATTGGTACACGGTGGTCAGCAGCAAAGTCATGCTTTACTTTGGGACCCACAGACGACCCAATCCGCGTCCATTAAATGCATTGGGTAGCTCCCTGCCATTGTACAGAGGCATATGCGGTGCTGGATGGGCCGCACTAGATGTGTGGGTCTCATCCACACTGTCCAGCAAATTGGCCGGGTGGAGCCCACCATGATGTATGTTTATATTTCACGCCATCCATTTATCCGGCGAGCTCGTCTTGAGGCTCTGACAAAAAAAAAAAGCTCTGACAAAAAAAATATAATAATAATATATAATAACAATGATAAATATGAAGCAGATTCAAATCGCTGTTGGGCCACGTTCGTGGACCCCACCCATGATGTATCGGTTACATCCAAACTGTCCATTCACTTGGTGAGCTCGATTTAAGGCTTGAGGCAAGGAGGTAGATCCATATATCAGGTGGACCACTATAACACTTCGAACTTTTCAATACCTGAGTATTGAAAGTTCTAAAGCCTTACCGAGTAATTTACTTAGTATGTACACATGTATGATACTAATCCAACTATTTTAGTCTTACATCCTCGCCCTGACACAAACCTAACCGTTGGGAATGATCTTCATTCATAAATCAAATCATCTTATCGTTAAATTTCAAGACAAGCCCATCCATCACATAATTTGACATAATTACTTTCCCTTAGATGACGTGACGAATAACCCCCTATCCATAATGATTTAGATATACGTTCTTTTGTAAGAATTGTCTAGAAACATGTCTATAACCATGTGGAGCAATTAGATTTCCCAAAACTTATATATCGATAGTAATTACGAAATTGCCACTAACCTAGACCCCTGAACACTAGATCACATGGTTCCCATGGTCCGTTTCATATGAAATTTTATATCATGCCTAATTATCATAAATTAACCGTATACCTCGAATTTCAGCCCTTAGATCATAGTAAATCAACTGCTTGACCTCTACATCCGTTCGTATACTTATCAGATCAAGATTCTGATCCGTCCATCTTGTTCAAACCATATGAATATGCTTAACCCACCATTAGAATCAGAATCTGAGAAACTTTCACGTGTAAGAAAGTCACTCAAATCTAACGTTATATAAGCCCTACCCCTAATCACTCTAGAAACATATTTTATGTCCATCCGTTTACGAAATTACCCATACATCAACCCACATACATGGCTGGAGTGCATACCATCAAGTTCTCATATTTTTAACAAGTCATCTGACCACCCATCCTGATTGGATCCGCCAAATGGGCCATCCGAATATGAGAATAAACCGATCATCACGATGATCTTAGGGTATATGTCCAAATTACCTGGTAGCTTGTCAATTAAATGTGTACAAACATTATTTTGAAATATATAGTATGTTAGCCGTTAAAATAGCATCTTGGTTATCCTTGAGAAATCAGGGCCCAAATTTAACCCATTGAGAGATCTTGAGAAGTAACGATCGGTGATAAAGTTTTGTCTCTTTTGGACGGCAAAGTTGCGAGTTATAGACGATGAGAGCCAAGACAAAGGAAAATGGTAAATTTGTAAATTTAAACCATATATAGCAACATGTACAGCAGCGACTATCTCTTGCTAAGTAAGTGATTTGGCAGTAACCATCAACCACACTCAATTATAAAGTGTGGCCCACCAATGACTTGGATTTATCCCATCTTTTGGCCCATGACCTAACATGGTCCCCCCAAACCAATGAACGGAGTGGATTTCTTATCAAACATCACTATGGATCGACCCCACCTGATTTTTCTCCAGCCGTGCACGAAAGTGAAGGATTTACGTGAAATCAATGCACGTAAATAACTTCCTAGTTTAACGTGAATACAGTCCACATTGATTGAAGTGTGGCCCACCTAGGACATGAATGTGTTCCATACTTTGGCCCCTAGCCTAACATCACCTTACAAAACTGATGGAAGGAATGGATTTTCTGGAAAACCATGCTAGTGGACCCCACTGATTTCATACAACCGAACCAAAGGTGTAACTTTCAAGAAATTCCGTTACTTAATGTCGCTTATGGTGATTTTCACCATAGGTCATTGCATCGTGTGGCCCACCTGGAAATCGAATCCGACTCAAAACTTGGGGCAAATGGATGGAGGGGATTTATCACAAGCATCCTGGTGGACCCCACTTAATGGCGTGCGTGTGCATGACTGGGGCACGCCCGCTGTGCACCAAAAGAGCCAACCGATTAGATGTCTCTGACCTGTGTCTCGCTGAGAGAGGCAAAAGCCTCTTTCGTTTTCTCCCGCCAGCGATATTTTCAACAGAGGACGTCCGTTTTGCTTGCGTTGTGGCCCACCAGTGGGACCCATCTTCATGATCTAGACCGCTCATCAGAATCAGGGGAAAAATTCGACTGGACCCCAACATTTTCACATGTTGAAACACGTGTGCGGAATCACAGATTTCAGATCAAGGGGTACGTGCGTCTGTTTCCTTCCGAAAGTGGAAATGGTCAGTGCCTTAGCTGGCAATCCGCAGGCGCGCGCTCCCTTTAATCTCAGTTGTTCAACTATTGGAAAATATCAGCCCTCCATCTAAGCAAGTGGTTTAAGGCTTGCAAACGAACCCACGACCGGTTCCATCTTGCCCCCCCTTTTAGAGGTGGTTTCGGTCAGAGAAGATCCGGACCCCTGGGTGCTAATCCGACGGTCCAGGAAGGGTCAGGGAATGCATAAAAGGGCACAAGGATCGAGAGATAGGGACTCCTCCATTCTCGCAGCCGCAACCAAGAAAAACACCCGTTTTCTTCCTCCAGCGAACCCACCACCCAAACCCTCTTAGAGCTTCAAAATAGCCCATCCATAAGACTTCTAGGACCCATACAGACCCTCTGAAAGAAGCCGATTGGAAAGAAAAACTTTCGTTTGAAGTCTGCCATTAATGACTGTCTTCCTCTTCTCTCTTCGAGCCGCACCAACCCGACTGTTGTGGATCTGACTTGCTGTGGATCTTGCTCCAATCCATGTTCTCGTTGGGTATCCCCAATGGTGAAAGTAGAAGGAAGAAAATGAAAGAAAGAAGAATGGGGGAGAGAAGTAGTGTACGGCTACACCTGCTCGAACTGAGCCGACCCGACTCACTGACGGGTTTAGCTCGCTGGACCGAGTTCGGTCTGAGCTAAGGATGGGTCTGGTCCAGTCCAGACGATTGCTGGATTTCCAGCATGTGGAAACCAGAGAAGAAAGAAGAGGGAGAAAGGAAGAGAGAAGGAAGAGGGAGAAAACGTGAGTCGACTCGGTTTGGGATTGAGTCAGTCTGCTGGCCACTGGTTGGGCTGAGTCCAGACCTTGGTCGGTCCAGCATAATGGTCAGAGGAAAAGAAAGGAAGTAGAGAAGAGAGAAAAATCAAGAAGAAGTGGAGGGAGAGGTCGGATTAGACCGACTCACTGATGAGTCAGGTGAGTCGTCGACTCACTGAACCAAGTCAAGTTGAGTTGGGCCTAGTTCGGGCCATACTGAGGAAAGAAGAAAGGAGGAGAGAAGGAGAAGAGGAGAGCGGAAGTAAGGATGGTTGTGTTGAGCCGAGTCAACTCGGCTTGAAATGAGTCGACCTAGGTGAGTCCACCTTCTCCTTCCCTATTGAATTTATTTCGATTATATATATCATTGCTACCATTACTAACATCGTTAGGTTTGTTAATATTATACATGGCCATTAGTAAATAATTTATTACATACAAAGATTGTCATTTTTAATTAATAGAGTTATATCCTTAAGTACTATCGTTGATGATTAAAGCACACTATTTATTTCGTTACAATAACCATTAGGGCCTCGTTAGCTAACACAAAGTATATTGCTAATATTAATGGCCGTTTTGAAATTATTATATTATTAGCATTACGATCGACAATACATGATTAGCCATTATTGAATCTCTATTTTAAATCAGTAACGTTATTAATAGTAGTATTACATCCATTAGTAATTGAATTTAAAAGTTAAAACCTAGCCTAGACCTAAACTCTAGGATGGAAACCTAGTCCTATGTCAATACATTATTTGTGCTAATGTTAGTCATTATAAACAAAATTGTAATTATCAAGTAGTAGAATCTTAATTAACTCTCTTAAATATCATTATTAATAGTGGATCTTAGTATTTATTATCATCATTAGTACTACTATAATTATTGTAATTATTAAATGTGGCTAACCATTGAAAGGTTAATTTTGCTAATTATTGATCATTATAGATATTAGATATTAACATTAATCATGTTATGCCTATTTTGTTATTGTAGGATTATTGATAATAAGATTAACATTATTAGTATTAATAGGCAG
The DNA here is from genome assembly GCA_021015155.1 of Magnolia officinalis. NCBI lineage: Eukaryota > Viridiplantae > Streptophyta > Magnoliopsida > Magnoliales > Magnoliaceae > Magnolia > Magnolia officinalis. The sequence goes on along the minus strand of JAJHSJ010001292.1, from coordinate 18,263 downwards.
TTATTATCTATCTTTACTCCATTCTAATATTATTACAATTTAATTATATGGGTTAAACTTCAAACCCTAAACCAAAGTCTAATACTAGATTAATGAATAAAACCCTAAGAATAGGTAATCTAAACCCTAGGCTATAACCCTAGGTAGTGTGTGGAACTTGGACCTAATTGTACAAGTTCATGATCCATGGTAGGACTCAACTCTGAGGGTCCACGCGCTTCTTAGCAACGTCAGTTAGCGATTCAAAGTATAAGGTGATGATTCTTCCCCTTGAGCTTTCCATTTTCTCATTAGCTTAAGTTATAGTTTTTATTTAAATTCATAATTGATATTTCCCTTTATAATCACATGTGTTAGCTGGTGGAAATTGAATTGCTGTATTACATGCTTTATGATTATCCTGTATATTTGTTCATGCTTGTGGATTTCTTTTGTGGATTGCTTACGGAACTTAAACTGGTACATTAGTGGGAAATTCCCACATACAAATGTACACCCATACTTAGGATGTAACTTGACTGGTTGTGATCGTAATGGACCTTCGACTTAGTGGTTATTGAGTGGTAGTTTAAATTGACCATTGATGTAGGCCTACCATCCAGGGTTGTTATGTCCAATGGTTTTTAAGGATGGTATTTTATCGCATGGTTTTGATACTCACCCTATGTGGCCTATTTGGTATCGTCCTATGAGGCTTTGTTTTGCTGTTTTCCCTAGATGGGTTTGATATTTTATACCATGCAACCATGCGATGGTAAGCCTCATATATTGTAATATGATTGGCCACTAGTCGATGGGTTTCCATTAAACATCCTAAGGTGGTAGCCTCATGAGCCAGGGATGGTGGAATGGAACACTATGCCTGAGCTGTCGGCCTACGCTGGGCTCTGAGCTCCCCGTAGTGACCTTTGAGCTTATTAAACCTACTGATTGTAATTGGACTAATAATGGGTTGGCAAATCATGCATGCATATCACAGACCAGCATCTATTGCTGTTATACATGACATACGGATTCGCCTGTCTGGATGTTTTACCCGAGGCACCAACCATCATCTGTTGTTATCGTACATTGCTGTCATACATAACATACAGATTCGCCTGTCTGAATGTTTTACCCGAGGCACCAACCATCATCTGTTGTTATCGTACATATTTGTCTGTCTAGATGTTTTACCCGGGTCGATGACTGCATGGGTGACGACCCCTATGTCCGTCTGGATGTTTTACCCAGGACTGATTGCATTCACGCATCCATGCATATAATAAGACTGCATTTGCTCTATTTTGGTTGTCTGGATACTTTATACTATTTCTTACCTAATGTCTGGAATTCACACTGAGTTGGCCACTCATCCATCGAATATATAACCGTACAGGTAGCACAGGTGGCCCTGATGATGTTCACATTCATATTGGTGAGGAGAAGGCTATGGTTGACAAGGGTGCATGATTATATTTGTTAAGGGCTGTTACAGGATATCACATCTCAAGATTGTTGCAAATTTACTTTGTTTCACATGTAATGATATTTCATTTTGTATTCGTAAGAATGGAGACATTGGTTTGTATAAGTCATTATGGGCACTCTCTTGTATATTCTAAATGATAATGAAAATTTTCTTTATGCTTACTTGTCCATTCTACGCTCCTCTGCTTACTCTTATAAAAGAATATATATATATATTCGACCATCCTTTAAGGTTAACACTCAGGTTTTTGGGAAATGGGTCGTGTACTCGGGTCCTGAAAAGTCGGGGCGTTATAACCACACTGCAGAAACAGTGGGGAATAAGAGCCTACCATTGAAACCCCTTTTGAGAGTACTGGAGTTTTGGATAAGTATAATTTGTTTTCCTTTTTATCCAAGTCTTTGTGACCTTGTGAACAGATTGGATGGAAAATAAACGTTATGGTGAGGTCCACCTTGATGAATGTGTTGTACATCCATGTTATTCATCTGGTGGGCCCATTTGGGAGGTACGGGCCCACCTAATGGTTGTGTAGGGCCCACCTATTGTGTGGCTCAGCATGATGTATGTGAGGCCCAGATGGAGAGGCCCATTGAAGCCCATGGGATAGGGCCCATTAGGATGGAATTGAGGCCCAGATTGAGAGGCCCATTTGATGTATATTGGGCCCATGAGTGAGGCCTAATATGATATATACAAGGCCCGTATGATGGGGCCCACCTGCTTGAATCTGAGGCCCATGGGCAAGGCCCGTTGTGATGTATTCGTGGCCTACGGGCAAGGTCCATTATGAGATGTATTAGGCCCATTAGTGCGACCCATTGATGCAGTCCAATTAATGTATATGAGGCCCATTGACGCGGCCCGTGGATGTGATCCACTTGATTTATTTGATGGCCCATGGGTTGTGGCCCAATGTGATGGATATAAGGGCCACGAGCGAGGCCCAATGAGACGTATGTGGGGCCTTTCTATGAGGTCGAATGTGATGTATATGAGGTCCATTATGATGTGTGATTACTCCATGATGTATGTAATGATGATTATGGCGGGCCATGCCTTGGAAGCAATGATGGTTTAATGTCCACATTGATGAGTGATGATGGATAAATGTTCACATTGTGACCTTCCCTTAGGCCCTTTGTCAGGACGATTACTGATTTCGATTATCGGGGTCGAGGCCGATTCTGATTGCCGATTACCAATTTCGATTATCGGGGTCGAGGCCGATTCCGATTGTCGATTACCGATTTCGATTATCGGGGTCGAGGCCAATTCTGATTGCTGATTACTGATTTTGATTATCAGGGTCGAGGCCGATTCTGATTCCGATTGCCGATTACCTATTTTGATTATCGGGGTCGAGGCCGATTCCGATTGCAGATTGCCGATTGCCGATTGCCGATTTCGATTATTGGGGTCGAGGCCGATTCCGATTACCGATTACCGATTTCGATTATCGAGGTCGAGGCCGATTCCGATTGCTGATTACCGATTTCAATTATCGGGGTCGAGGCCAATTCCAATTGTCGATTACCGATTCCGATTATCGGGGTTGAGGCCGATTCCGATTGCCGATTACCAATTTCGATTATCAGGGTTGAGGCCGATTCCGATTGCCGATTACCGATTTCGATTATCGGGGTCGAGGCCGATTCCGATTGCCGATTACCGATTTCAATTATCGGGGTTGAGGCCGATTTCGATTGCCGATTACCGATTTCAATTATCGGGGTCGAGGCCGACTCCGATTGTCGTGTAAGTACAATTGTTATTTGCTCCTTTAGTTATCAAAATTTGTGGTGCCAAAAACACAGTCTATGTCTTGTGTAGCATGTTATTTTGTATGTTCAAGGCACTGCATCACAATGCTTCAAAGATGAGAATGAAGATCTACTTCAAGAAATTCAAGTTCAAGTTCTTTTACTACTTCTGCAAGCTTTACAAGAACTACATCAAAAGGCATGGTCTTGTTCAAGTCTCAAGTACAACTCAAGACTAAAGTACAAGATGAAGTCCAAGCTTAAGAAGATTTCAAATTCAAGCTACATCAGAGATCTCAAGCTTCACAATCTTCAAAGGTCAACCATCATTATAAGAAGTGAAGACTCGATGTCCATACTTCACATTTAAGGTTTACATGACCTTAGTTTGACCTTAGGGTAGGTCATTTTGAATACATAATTCATATAGAATATTTTTATAAGTGTTTGGTCTGTTCTAAGACCAGTCCTGAACTTTGTACGACTAGTCCTAGAACTGGCTTGACCAGTCCAGGAAATTCCAAGACTAGTCCTAAGTTGTTGCAAATTTTTGAAATTTTTTGGTTGAGCTTCGACCAATCCTGGAGTCTGCTCGACCGGTCGTAGGAATAATGCGGACTCATTCATGACCAGTCCTGCAGCTACGACTCAAACTCCAGCAACCATTCCTGGTTTCTCACAACCAATCGTGGGATGATCACGACCAGTCGTATAGGCCTCACGACCAGTCGTGGACATCCTAAAACCAGTCGTAGAACGGTTTTATCCAATCGCGCTTAAAATTTCAAAATGTAGTTCGACCTAGGACCAGTCGTGGTAGCCACACGACCAGTCGTAAAAGTGATTACTGCAACTATAAATAGAACATGAATTTCAGAGTTTTTCAAGAATTCAATTCAAGTAAAATCAAGGCATCACTCTGAGATAAGTTTGTGTTATTTAAGCTACTCTGTGCATGTTTAAGATTCTCTTTTGTTAGCTTTATTTATTTGATTTTGTTTCTATATTCCAATCTGAATTGAAAAGAGGAATTGCTGTATTCCTTCTTCTTAGAATCAAAATCAAATAGAGCTAGCCCATTTGGTTTAATTTAAAATCAATTAGAACTTAGAACCATATCAAAGTGAGTATTGGACAATTGAACTTCTATATTTGAACTTCTACTCCGATTGGTTCTTCCGGACTACTTCAAAAAGGAGAAATCCAGGTATTTTACATTATTGTAATTTATATTCTTTTTGGTTTCTTTTGAGATTCAGCCAGAAAAATCTCCTTGTGATGGTTATTTGAGGAGAGCCAGAAAACTCAGAAAGTGGGGTTTTTTGAATTGTGTAAGCCCATTTAAAAGACACAATTGTGAAGGTTTTAGGTGAACCTGTGAAACCTATTTTCATAGTGAACACTGATATCCCCTGTGTGAGGATATTAGGAGTGGAGTAGCAATCTGTGTGGCTATTGTTTAACAGTTGGTGTACACACAGGCGAACCACTATAATTCTCTGTCTTGTGGTTTGAATGTCTGTTTCAATTTCTATATCGTTTATCATTCAAAGCTGTGGACTGTATTTGTGGATGTGAATGTTATAATCTTTTACATTTCAAGCATTGTGGGGAATGTTGTAATAACTTAGATTTAATTTCTTTGTTATTTATTTATTTATTTATTCCTTTGTATCAAGTTTGATTTGTTGATACAAAGACCTTTCTAGGAATCAGGTTGTCCTACCATAAACCTTGGTTTTTGGTGTAAGGTTGTCCTTAGAACAACATTTGTATCAATCTCTCAATACTCATACATTCGAGGTTACTTTACATTTCAGTACTGTGATTTATTTAAAGTACTGTCTTTCTTTTATTTGTTTATAAGGCTATCTTATTCTTTTAAATTATGCTGTTAAAGTTTAAATTTGGCATAGTCCTATTCACCCTCCCCCCCCCCCTCTAGGACATATAGCTAGGCCTTTTCAAGTGGTATCAAAGCCTAATAGCTCGTTTTTAATTCTTTATTCTTAGATTCATTTCCGGAGCTAACGATCTAAGCTATATATAAGATGTCAAATTTTGATAGCCTTTCAGTCACTAGGCCTCTACCCTTTGATGGCTCCAACTATGCCTATTGGAAAGCCAGGATGAGGATTTTCCTTAAATCCATGGATGAAAGTGTGTGGCTTGCCACAATGATTGAATGGAACCCACCTACCACTGAAGTGACTGGCATCGATGGTTTAAAATCAATGAGAGTAACACCATTTTTCTCATGGACCACACTTAAGAAAAGTGAGAGTAGTGCCAATGCAAAAGCACTAAATGCAATCAGTTGCGTACTATCACCAAATGAGTTCAAAAGAATCATATCTTGTGATAATGCAAATCTGAAAAGGCCAAGCTATATGTCCTAGAGGGGGGGTGAATAGGACAGTGCCAAATTAAACTTTAAATGCAGAATTGAAGTACGATAGCCTTGTAAACAGATAAATAAAGAATAATACTTTAAATAAATCAAAGAAATGAAATATAAAGCAATCTTAAAAAGAGCTTGATACTAATGTTGTTCTAAGAACAACCTTTGCACCATAAAAACCAAGGGTTTATGGAAGGACAACCTTACTAGAACAAATTGAATACCAAAACTCAAATAGAAAGGAAATAGCAAGAAATAAATTCTAAGCTATTACAACATTCCACATATTGTTTGAAATGTAAATATTACAACATTCACATCCACATATACATTCCACAAATCTGAATGATTAAAGATATAGAAATTAAATAACATTCAAATCACACAACACACCGATATATAGTGGTTCGCCTGTGTGTTCACCAACTGTTAAACAACAGCCACGCAGCTTGCTACTTCACTCCTAATATCCTCACACAGGGGATATTAACATTCACTATTAAAATAGGTTTCACAGGTTCACCTAAAACCTTCACAATTGTGTCTTTTTAACTTGGGCTTACACAATCCAAAAACACACAATTTCTGAGTTTTTTGGCTCTCCTTAGATAACCAACACAATGAGATTTTTCTGGCGAATCTCAAACAAAACTAAAGAATTGAATTTACAATAAATGTAAAATACCTGGATTACTCCTTTTGTAGCAGCCCGGTAGAACCAATCAGAGTAGAAGTTCGAATCAACGTTCAATGTCCAATACTCACTTAAGAAATGGTTTTAGGTTCTAATTGATTTTAAATTAAATCAAATTGGGCGTAGCTCTATTTGATTTTAATTACAAGAAGAAGGAATACAACAATTCCTCTTTTTCAAATAAGATTGGAATATAGGAATAAAATCAAATAAGAAAAGCTAACAAAAAGAATATTAAATATGCACAAATTAGCTTAAAATGAACACAACTTATCTCAGAGTGGAGGCTTAAATTTTTTCAAATTAATCGATGAAAAACTCTGAAATTCGTGTTCAATTTATAGATGAAAAGATCGTGTCTACGACTGGTCTTAGGAACCCTTTAACTGGTCGTAGCACCAACGGCATTTTGAAATTTTAAGTGCGATCTGAAAAATCTGTTCTACGACTGGTCTTAGGATTCTACGACTGGTCGTGGACTACCTACAACTGGTCGTAGATGACCCAGGACTAGTCGTAGGCAACCAGATTCGGTTGCTGGAGTTTGAGTCATAGTTCTAGGACTGGTCGAAGGACAAGTCGTGACACCCTACGACCAGTCGAACAGTCTCCAGGACTGGTTGAAGAATAACCAAAAAATTCTGAAAATCTTCAACAACTTAGGACTGGTCAAACCAGGTCTAGGACTAGTCGAACAAGGTCCAGGACTGGTCTTAGAATCGACCAAATTTATGCAAGAAGACTTATATTGAATTATGCATACAAAATGACCTACCCTAAGGTCAAACTAAGGTCTATTATACTTGGGACAAGAAGTATGAACATTGAACTTCATTCTTTCAGATGATGGTTAACCTTTGAAGCTTGAGATCTCGACTTGATGTAGCTTGATCTTGAGTTCTTCTACAACTTGAGTTTAAACTTCAACTTGTGTTGTACTTGAGTCTTGAAATGTACTTGAGTTTTGAACAAACACTCTTCTTATTGATGTGGTTCTGAACATTGATGCATACTGAAGAGGACAAGATACATAACCATGCATTTCTTGAAGCAGAACATCGTACATGTCTTGAAGCATAACACCGTACATGTCTTGATCCATTGTGATGTCGTCTTAAATCATATATATATATATATATATATATATATATATATATATATATATATATATATATATATATCAACATACAAGCACAAGACACATAGATAGAGGTTTTGACACACAAGAGGTTTTGGCACCACAAAATTTGACAATCAAAGGAGCATGAGACCATAACACTTACAATCTCCCCCTTTGTCAAATTTGTGATAAAACATACTTCAATAAGAGAAGCACACCATGCACATTAACGAATCATGCACCCTTTGTCATTAAGTAGCACAAACTCATTATTTATATATACTCCCCCTGAGTAGCAGCACCTATCCAAATATAACCAATATATAACTACTCATATCAATCCATAATCAATCAAACCTTCTCCCCCTTTTTGTCACAATATGACAAAGGAAGCAACAAAGTAAAGGATAATCATTGGAGGAATAGATGAAGTAACTTAACAATATATAAGTAAATAAACATTCACAATCCAGTTACTTGAATAACTAAAAAGTCAGCATACCAAATAGAGTATACAATCCAACATAAGTATAAACGTTATTACAAAATAAGAATGAAAACACTCAATCGGATCCTAAAGAAGGAGCATGAATGGTAGGATCAAGATTATGCATTTCCTTGTTCATGCGCCTAAGATACTTGCGCATATATTTAAACTGAAGATCATGAGCAATATTCATATTCCCTACCTTCTCTTCTAAAGCACGAAGACGAGCATCAAAATCAGAAGACTCAAAATTAGGATAATTTCCAGAATCAGATTCAAGTTCATCGAAAATATCATCCATATCCACATCGCCAGGAGGAAGATCACCAACTTCTTCATCCCCAGCTTCAGCTCTACCAACATCCACTTGGCCACGAGCCAATTTCAATTTCATTTTGTTAATATTCAAATTGTTAAAAATAAGATGATGGATGGGAGCTTCACCAACAGGCATAGCCACGAGCATGTGATTAGCTAAAACAGTCAAGAGATAAGCAAAAGGAATATAACTATGACCTGGATGGAGACTGTAACGACTCGAAAATTTCCATGCAATGGCCCGAGTACCACCTCAGGCAGAAATCGCTTAAGATCAAATCCTTTAGAAATTTGAGAAAGTTAATTAAGTGCTAAACTAGATTAGCCATGAAATCCGTTTGAATCGCTTTAAATACGATCTGCAAGACCCAAAACTTGTAGAATCATTGACGCTAGGTTACCCTAAAGTTTATGATCAAACTCATTACCCGACTGCTCTTGGGCACACATTGAAACTCTGTATCAGATCCGGACCGCACATCGGGAGTCCAAATAATGTGAAGTTAAAGACTTAGGACCGCCTCGTTGGGCTTGACAACCATCTCGAAAATCAAATCCAGACAGTGTCCCACGGCTGTTCGTTTGAGTCCGGAGCGAGGAGTGTGAAAACACTTGTTTTTCTTTACAAATAAATATCTCAAATAGTAATCTGGCACGTGTCGCTTGCGAACATTTTGTAAGTAACCAGACCGTCAGAATCTGACCCAAATAAACCCTCGGATCAGGAAAAATTTCATAAATATATCCATGTACTTGGAATTTCAGATCAAGATCCGTTGACCGTTGAACTGAAACTGGTCCGCCACGCGTGATCTAGGAATCCCACTGAAAAAAAAACTTAACACCATCTAGATCCAAGGTTGGTGAGCTTAAGTCCGACCTTTGGCTCAAGGGGGCCCGCCAGAAGTGCTCCGTTGAGCTGGAAAAGGCTCGCTTTGGTTATAACCTAAGTGTACCTTGACCATAAGTCTATTTTGGAGTGTTTTTAGGCTATATAAGGACCTTAGAACCCTCTCTCTTGCAGCCATACGAATTTAAGAAAAACCCTAAGTGAGAAGAGAGAAAAGGAGAGAAAGTGTGAGAGAAGTGGGAGATCCTTCCTACCCTTTTCCCTGCCGTTCTACAAGCCTATCTAGTCGCTTTCCCGGCGAATCCGACTTCGTTTCTAGGTAAGAAACCCTAATCCTAATCTGTTTTGGAGTTGTGAAGGTTGTAGGTTATGAAATAGCTAACCTATTTCATTCTATAGGTTACCAAACTGCCGAATACGGAAGCTTAGTAAACCTATCTGATTCGTTTCGATTCTACGATAAAAGGTGAGGACTTTAGGTGTATAGGTTACGGTTTTCAATGCTTTCAATGTTAGATAATGATAGATTCATGATCTGCATGCAATTGCACATGTACAAAGTGCTATCTGTTTTCCGTTTCGATTAAAGACGAAGAATATGGAATTTTACATATTCTAGGTATTTGTAGAAAGTACCGTATACGTATAAATTTTAGAAATGTGTTTGCCATGATTATTTGTTATATGAATATATTATATATGGATAAAATACTGATTTGGCGAAAGGACTCGCCCTAATACATGTTTTGCTATTATACACTATGTATGTTGAAATAGTGTATTCTAGAAAGTATGGTATACGTATAAATTTTGGAGATGTGTTTGCCATGATTATTTGCTGTATGAACATATTATATATGCGTAAATTACCTGTTTGGCAAAGGACTCGCCCTAATACATGTTTTGCTAACATACACTATGTATGTTGAAATAGTGTATTCTAAGTGTTTGTGAAAATGCTTGTGAGAGTAAGTGCTTGGATGATAGTGCCTTGGGTAGGTGTTGAGATGGGATTCTCAATTACCTTAGAGACGTATATGATTTCCTCCATGTTGGTTGTTTACTTTAACCGCTTACTTATGAAATATATGTGTTTGTATTTCCTGTTTATATGGTGCTTTATAACATGCTTTATAACAAGCTTTATAACATGCTTGTTAACTTGCTTGAATCACTTCATTTATTATGATTTACTCCACATGCTCTAAATAAGGATTGATTGAGATTGGGACTATGATTATAGTCCAGACAATCGGTGCCAGACTTGAGTTCGTGGTTGAGATTCATTTCGCCACGTAAGATGTGTTTGACAAACCTGAGTCGTACTTCAGTTGGCGACAGTGGTTAGGCCACGCGAAGTGCTTATGCACTTCATGTCGTTCAGTTGATTGTGCACTCGAGCTAGTCAGGCTCGTCAAGTAACCCAATATGTCTAATGTATGTTCACCATGTTTGGACGCTACTGCTTGAACCTAGGGTACCAAACTTACCAGTGAAATCCCGTTAACCATGGTACCTCGATCCGCTAAGACTCATGAGCCAGACATGGTGGTATGGACACCGTGGTCGAGCTGTCGGCCTACGCTGGGGCCACGTGCCTCCCCGTAGTGACCAGTGAGCAACCAAACTCGTGAGCCGATTATGGTGGTATGAGACACTATATTCGAGCTGTCGGCCTGCACTGATTGGTGACGAGCCCTTTATAGTAACCTCGAGCATACTCTGAATTTGCAGTGAGGCGATGAGTTTTGCCACAGTGTATAGAGTATGAACTAGGCCTGCATCAATTTAGTGATGAGCCGTTAAAAAGGTGATGGGGGAGTGGTGTAACGAATGCGTGTAACAGCCCTGACAACCTTTGCAGCGACCTAAAAATACACCATCGTATGAGATTAACTAGGACTGACGACCCTAGAATGGATCGTGTTTGGGAATGATACAAGGGAGGTACTTTAGTTTCCCAATCCTGCTGTTTGAAATGGACTAATAATAAGTCAGTAATCATGCTCATCATCGCATTGCATGTGCCTGGAATATGTGGAGCACTGAGGAATGCAAGCATGCCGCGAACGTAAGATGGTGTCGCACGAGGGAGTGTGTGGTGAGGGCATGCATCATGACTGCATTCATACTTACATTAATAAGAGTAGTTAGGAGTGTTTGATTTTACTGCTTTATCATTACTGCTTGACTGAGTTGATAACATGTTAACCTATGCTTTATTGTTCCACTGAGTTAGCTACTCACTCCCACGTTACGGGACTGTGTTGTACACACCAACCAGACTCTGTCTTAGGTACAGATGAGATGACGACTCAGGAGGCTGAGCCGGACTATGACGAGGACCAGGACGAGTTCTCATTTATGTAGTATTCTGGTGACTTTGACTAGACTGCCTGCATCGACAAGATTTACAGGATTTATTTCCTTAGTTGTACTTTTGACATTTTGTTCATAAAACAGATATATGTATATGGTGACTCAGATGGGTTCATACTCTGGAGATTGAGATGGTTTTGTTTCTTTTACATACATATATATATACAGTTTCAGTCTTCTGCTTGCCTTTATACAATTGATCTGGAGTATGAATTACTGTTTTGGTATAATCTCACTCATGTTTATTGCTCAAACACAGACAACATTTAATCATCATTATCTATGTTGCATTAGTGATGTTTTGGAACTCGAGAGTTGAGTTGCTACTCGACCCTCGAATTTCAGGGCGTTACAAGGTCGGCCCGACCCCAGAGCTTGTGTGGGACTCGCGAAATCGTGCGGGGGTCCCTATTTCCACTTCGTCAACCCCGCTTCCCTCATTTCCACCCTTCCAAGCCCTTCAAAGTGCTGCCTCTCTCTCAACTCTCCCTTTCAATCATCAAAAATCTTGTTTTTGGTCACAACCCACAACTCTCCTTCGTTCACAGCAACCCTACCTCCCTATCCTTTCTATTTCTCTCTCTTTTCAGCCCATACACTCCCCATTTCGTCCCAAAATCGTGCACACCCCCTACCTCACTTCATCTCTTCTTCTTTCTTCTTAAACCCTGGTCGTTTGGGCCTCTACAACCACTGTTGAGACCCAAGTTCGTGGTGAAGCAAGGAGAACAGCCTTCTCTCTCTCTCTTATCGTCACTTCCCATGGCTTTCTTCGCCATCGTTTCATCCATTTTCTCCATCTCCGCCATCCTTTATCTTATGGGAAAAAGGAAGACCGCTGCAGATGAAGCTGGGCCTAACCGTCCAACCTGTTCGAGGGGAGAAGTGGACGATGAAGTCAGCCCTAGCCCAGTTCGGGAGTTTAGGTCGAAGCGAGACCTAGATCCCCAACTTCCGATCAGACATGCCTTTCCGATAGGCTTCGAATATGGTCATTTTGTTGGCCATAAGATTGTGTTTGAAGCTCACGTGGATGAGAGAATGTTTGGGCTACGCCCGATGATGGACCACTTGGTGGACATTGAATGGGGTCCTATATTTGAAGGTGAGTCTCCTGCATGCGAGAACACGGTTCGTGCCTTCTACGCCCATATCATAAACCCATCGTTGGAGCCTCTTCAGTTCACTGTCTCTGTGAGGGGCATAAGACGCACAATTATTGTGGTTGAGATGACGCGGGTCATGAAGATCCCACGTGGTGAAGTGCTTCATAATGACAATTTCTTCAAGAGTGCGCGAGAAAGGGATCACTGTACGCGTTACCTTTGTGGTCGACGGGTTTCTTGGACGCGAGGAAACTGTCTTGCGTCGTCGAAGTTGACAGAGGACTTCCGTTTGCTTCACCACCTTTTTACATATAATGTGTATCCACGATCGGGTAACCGCACAGAGTGTACTCGGTTGATGGTGGACTTCCTATACAGGATTGGACAAGGGGACAACTTATGCCTGCCCACGTTTGTCCTATTTCAGATAGTTCAGGTCGTTCGATCTGTCAGGAACGACCTTTAACTCCCATTTGGTCGCCTGATATGCAAGATGGCTCGAGATGTCGGCTATAGGCTTAACATGGAAGACCTCGTGCCAGTCCGGGTCATAAGTGAGGCTACGCTTAACAACATGAAGATCGGCCCTCGTCAGCGGCAGGCCCGACTCGACGAGTCTGGAGATGAGTCGGATAGTGCGGGTGAGGAGAGTGTTGACCTCGAAGCAGGAAGCGAAGAAGGAAACGGTGATGAGATATAGGAAGAAGAAGATGAGGCTCAGGATACTGAGGAGAGCTCTCCTCCTGGAGCACCAGAGCCGGACGCTGCTCAGGCTGTGAGAGATGCTCGTATGGTTCGCATTGAGGAGAACCAGGCCGCCCTGCGGCAAGAGATTAGACTTGATGAACAGGGTATTTCGGTCATTCTTATACCGATTCGTCATCGTATTCATTGATGACATCCTGATATATTCCACGAGTCGGGAAGAGCACGAGGTGCACCTGAGAGCGGTGTTGGATACTTTGAGGAAGAACCAGTTGTTCGCGCAGTATAAGAAGTGCGACTTCTGGAAGGAAGAAGTCAAGTTCCTGGGACATGTGGTGTCCAAGGATGGGATAACTGTGGACCTTACTAAGGTAGCCGCGGTTCAGGATTGGAAGCAGCCTGGCTCGGTTATCGAGGTGAGGAGTTTTCTTGGCCTGGCAGGGTATTATCGACGCTTCATTCGAGACTTCTCGAAGATTGCCAGGCCGTTGTCACAGTTGACGTGTAAGGATTTGAAGTTCGCCTAGAATGAGAAGGCAGAAGCAGCTTTTCAGGAGCTGAAGCACAGACTGACGTCCGCCCCTGTGCTAGTATTGCCAGAGCAAGGGGTTAAGTACATGATATACACTGACGCGTCTCGCGTTGGTTTGGGTTGTGTCCTTATACAGAAGGACAGGGTGATTGCGTATGCCTCGAGACAATTAAGGAAGCACGAGGAGAATTACCCTACACACGACCTTGAGTTAGCAGCTGTCATCTTTGCATTGAAGCTCTGGAGACATTACCTCTACGGAGAGGAGTTCGAGCTTTTCTGCGACTACAAGAGCCTTAAGTATATATTCACGCAGCGAGACTTGAATATGAGGCAGCGCAGATGAATGGAAACCTTGAAGGACTTCAAGTTCGAGGTCTCTTACCATCATGGCAAGGCCAACCTTGTGGCGGATGTGTTGAGCCACAAGAAGGCTATTACATTTGCGGCTCTGCTGATGATAGTAGAGTGGGATATGTTGGAGTTCATGCGGGACTTTGAACAGAAACTCACCGTGGAGGAGCCATTTGAGTGTGTCGCGCACGTTCAGGTGCGGCCACTTATTGATGATAGGATCATTGAGGCCCAGAAGGGCGATGAGCGGTTATCTGAGCTTCGAGAGCAAGCTAGCGACGCCGAGGACTCCGAGTGGAGAGTTGGCACAGATGGGGGTTTACGATACTGTGGCCGCTTATGCGTTCCTGATATTCATGACTTGCGACAGGAGCTCCTCGAGGCTGCTCACAAATCAAAGCTTGTGATGCACCCTGGTAGCACGAAGATGTACTAGGATATGAGACGGTCTTATTGGTGGGAAGGCATGAATACCCACATAGCAGAGTATGTTTCTTGTTGTCTGACGTGCCAGCAGGTCAAGGCAGAACATTGCCGACCTCCTGGACTGCTTCAGCCCATGCTCATAGCTGAATGGAAGTGGGACTTCATTTCCATGGATTTCATATCGGGACTGCCGAAGACGAGGAAGGGACACGATTCCATCTGGGTAATTGTGGACCAGTTGACCAAATCAGCCCATTTTCTCCCTATTAGAGTCACGAACTCTGTAGACGAGCTGGCTAGGCTGTACATCAGAGAGATTGTGCGTCTGCATGGAGTTCCCCTAGAGATCGTGTAGGACAGAGACGCGCAGTTCACGTCTATCTTCTGGACTCGTATCCAGGAAGCGATGGGTGTGGAATTGAAGTTCAGTACTGCGTTTCACCCTCAGACCGACGGGCAGACAGAGCGGGTGAACCAGATTTTGGAGGAAATGTTGCGGGCCTGTGTCTTGGACTTCAAGGATAGTTGGGATGACTGTCTTCCTTATGCAGAGTTCGCGTACAACAACAGCTTTCAGGCGAGTATTGGCATGACTCCATATGAGGCCTTGTATGGTCGTCCTTGTAGAGCACCGCATTGCTGGGCTGAGGTTGGAGAGTGTAGTTTGATTGGGCCGGAGTTGGTACAGGCGACCTCAGAGAAGATCGACATTATCAGGCTTCGACTTCTTACAGCGCAGAGCAGGCAGTAGAGTTACGCCGATACGAGGCGGCGACCGCTTGAGTTCGAGGTCGGTGATCATGTATTCCTCAGAGTTTCCCCTATGAAAGGAGTTCTTCAGTTTGGGAAGAAGGGGAAGCTCACACCGAGGTTCATCGGTCCGTTTCAGATCCTTGATCGAGTGGGTGTTGTGGCATATCGTCTCGCTTTGCCCACACCACTTGGAGCTGTACATAACGTATTTCATGTATCCATGCTGAAGAAGTACGTTCCTGATCCTTCACACATTATCAGCTGGGAGCAGGTACAGTTGAGTGAGGATGCTACATATGAGCTGTGCCCGACACGTATCCTTGGCAGAAAGGAGCAAGTACTGCGTAGCAAAGTGATTCCACTCGTGAAGGTACTGTGGACGCATCATACAGAGGAAGAAACTACCTGGGAGACAGAAGCCGAGATCCGAAAGAACTACCCTCAGCTCCTCGAGGAATACGAAAAGGTACTAATTTCGAGGACAAAATTTTTCATTAAGGGGGTTAGATTGTAACAACTCGAAAATTTCCATGTAATGGCTCGAGTACCACCTCAGGCAGAAATCGCTTAGGATCAAATCCTTTAGAAATTTGACAAAGTTAATTAAGTGCTAAACTAGATTAGCCATGAAATCCGTTTGAATCACTATAAATACGATTTGCAAGACCCAAAACTTGTAGAATCATTGACGCTAGGTTACCCTAAAGTCTAGGATCAAACTCATTACCCGACTGCTCTCGGGAGCACATTGAAACTCCGTATCAGATCCGGACAGCACATCGGGAATCCAAATAATGCGAAGTTAAAGACTTAGGACCGCCTCGCTGGGCTTGACAACCATCTCGGAAATCAAATCCAGACAGTGTCCCACGACTGTTCGTTTGAGTCCGGAGCGAGGAGTGTGAAAACACTTTTTTTTCTTTACAAATAAATATCTCAAATAGTAATCTGGCACGTGTCGCTTGCGGACATTTTGTAAGTAACCAGACCGTCAGAATCTGACCCGAATACACCCTCGGATCAGGAAAAATTTCATAAACATATCCATGTACTTGGAATTTCTGATCGAGATCCGCTGGCCGTTGAACTGAAACTGGCCCGCCACGCGTGATCTGGGAATCCCACTGAAACGAAAACTTAACTCTACCTAGATCCAAGGTTGGTGAGCTTAAGTTCGACCTTTGGCTCAAGGGGGCCCGCCAGAAGTGCTCCGTTGAGCTAGAAAAGGATCGCTTTGGTTATAACCTAAGTGTACCTTGACCATAAGTCTATTTTGGAGTGTTTTTAGGCTATATAAGGACCTTAGAACCCTCTCTCTTGCAGCCATACGAATTTGAGAAAAACCCTAAGTGAGAAGAGAGAAAAAGAGAGAAAGTGTGAGAGAAGTGGGAGATACTTCCTACCCTTTTCCCTGCCGTTCTACAAGCCTATCTAGTCGCTTTCACGGCGAATCTGACTTCGTTTCTGGGTAAGAAACCCCAACCCTAATCTGTTTTGGAGTTGTGAAGGTTGTAGGTTATGAAATAGCTAACCTATTTCATTCTATAGGTTACCAAACTGTCGAATACGGAAGCTTAGCAAACCTATCTGATTCGTTTCGATTCTACGATAAAAGGTGAGGACTTTAGGTGTATAGGTTACGGTTTTCAACGCTTTCAATGTCAGATAATGATAGATTCATGATCTGCATGCAATTGCACATGTACAAAGTGATGTCTGTTTTCCGTTTCGATTAAAGACGAAGAATATGGAATTTTACATATTTTAGGTATTTGTAGAAAGTACCATATACGTATAAATTTTGGAAATGTGTTTGTCATGATTATTTGTTGTATGAATATATTATGTATGGATAAAATACTGATTTGGCGAAAGGACTCACCCTAATACATGTTTTGCTAATATACACTATGTATGTTGAAAAACTGTATTCTAGAAAGTACGGTATACGTATAAATTTTTGTAATACCCTGAAATTCGAGGGTCGAGTAGCAACTCAATGCTCGAGTTCCAGAACATCACTTATGTAACATAGATGATGATGATTGAATGTTGTCTGTGTCAATGCGATAAACATGAGTGGGATTATACCAAAACAATAATTCATACTCCAGATCAATTGTATAAAGGCAAGCGGAAGACTGAAACTGTATATATATATATATATATATATATATATATATATATATATAATATAGATATATATATATATATATATATATATAATAAGAAACAAAAACCATCTCAATCTCCAGAGTATAAACCCATCTGAGTCACCATATACATATATCTGTTTATGAACAAAATGCCAAAAGTCAAACTAAGGAAGTGAGCCCTGTAAGTCCCGTCGATCCAGGCAGTCTAGTCGAAGGCACCTGAGTACTGCATAAATGAGAACTCCTCCTGGTCCTCCCCATAGTTCGGCTCAGCCTCCTGAGTCGTCATCTCATCTATACCTAAGACAGAGTCTGGTTGGTGTGTACAACACCGTCCCATAACGTGGGAGTGAGTAGCTAACTCAGTGGAACAATAAGGCATAGATTAACATGTTATCAATTCAGTCAAGCAGTAATAATAAAGCAGTAAAATCGAACACTCCTAACTACTCTTATTAATGCAAGTATGAATGCAGTCATGATGTATGCCTCACCACACACACTCTAATGCGACTCCATCTTACGTTCCCGGCATGCTTTCATCCCTCAGTGCTCCACATCTTCCAGGAACATGCAATGCGATGATGAGCATGATTACCGAGTTGCTATTAGTCCATTTCAAACAGCAGTATTGGGAAACTAAGGTACCTCCCTTGTATCATTCCCAAACATGATCCATTCTAGGGCCGTCAGTCCTAGTTAATCTCATACGATGGGTGTTTCTAGGTCGCTGCAAAGGCTCAGGGCT
>JAJHSJ010000180.1:0-33272 GCA_021015155.1 Magnolia officinalis | reverse complement strand
TCTCTCTCTCTCTCTCTCTCTCTCTCTCTCTCTCTCTCTCTCTCTCTCTCTCTCTCTCGTCCCTCTCGTCCCTCCCTCTGAAACATCCGGATTTTTACTGTTTTGGATTTTCAAAAATCCTTACATTTTTTTTTATGTAATTAACTTATATCCCGTATTCTTTTGTCATGTGTCAACCATGAGCCTTAATACATGACAACCACAATCCAGGCCCTTAACACATAACAACCCAGACCCTAAACACATGACAACCAGCTAGACCCGAACCCTTTACACATAACAACCCAGACCCTAAACACATGACAACCAGCTAGACCCGAACCCTTTACACATAACAACCCAGACCCTAAACACATGACAACCAGCTAGACCCGAACCCTTGACACATGGCGGCCTAGGCCCTTAACACATGACAACCTAGGCCTAAATCCTTAACGCATGATAACTTAGACCCTTAACATATGACAACCTAGACCCCTAACACATGACAACCACGATCCAAACCCTTAACACATGACAACCTAGACCCTTAACAATGGCAACCTAGACTCAAAACCCTTAACCTATACCCTTAACATATGACAACCTATACCCAAACCCTTAACATATGATAACTTAGACGTAAACAGGACAACTCAGACCTTTAACACATGACAACCATGACCCAAACCCTTAACACGTGATAACCTAAACCATTAACATATGACAACCTAGACTTTGGTTGGCATGTTTTAAGGGTCGAGGTTGACATAACTGTTCGACCAAGTCAATATATTATTAAATCCATATTTTATCTCTTTCATTGTCTTTCACATGACAACCATAACCATCCATCTCAACCTCAAATCCCTTCCTACAATCACTTCTCTCCACAACAACAACTACCACTATCCTTTTTTATCCACAACCAAAAGTGACTTTCATCTCTAAAAAAATGTTATTCAACAATAAAATAAAATAAAAAGTTCATTCAAAATTCCTTCCACATATTAGTAGCTTCCATATCTAAAAAATTTGGCTGTCGAAGTAAAAATAACACTCATTTTTAGGGTCGTAAAAGTTGTTGGCGATGCCCATACACTGGAGAAGTTAATGGCGGTCACCGTATGTCGAAAATTGTAGTCAAATGGGGTGGTGGTGGGTCCCCGGAAGACATGTTCGAAGATGAAGAAGAAGAGTAAAAAGACAACAATGGATCATCGAATGGCCTCTAACCCTACCTAAAGGTCTTTGGACCATGCTTTTGGGGCCCACCATAGGGTACTTCTTAAATCCATTCCATCCATGGAAGTTAGAATTTGATGAAAGGCCATGCTTCGAATAATGACCCATATTTGTCAATCATATGGACCATATCATATGGAAACAATTAGAAATAAATGGCCATTGTTATCATTTGTCAAGTCTTATGGGCCACAAACTGCTCATATCAACATAAGGTTACCTTCTTTTCAAAGAAATGGTGGCCACAAAGAGGATGAACGGATTAGATCTACATTTCAATGGACCTAATGACAAGTCTCATCTACGTCGCAATGAATGCTACATAACTTAAAGCAGGGGCATTTTCGTCTCATTTTTTTTATAACTTTTATATCAACGGATCATGGAAAGATTAACTTTGAAAGGAATGCTTTTTAATGCATTTGGCAAGACGATAAGGCTAGATAAGGCTATTTTAGTGAAAATCCCTTATCAAGACATAATGCCAACTTAGGGACAGGGAGCCTCATGAGGAGACTCCCACGGGAGACATGACACGTGCAAGAACTGCAAGTGCACTTGCATACATGGTTACGTATACTACAGCAAAAGCACTTTTTTTAGTCTCCTATCACACGTACCAATGCGGCAGATGTTAGCAACCGTATACATGGTTGGACGACAGTTCTGTATGGTTGGTTGGTTAGGTGGGCCGCATGTTAAGAAAAGGAATGCATAGATGCGAAGAACCGGGAAATGGTCTACGTAGAACGTACACATGTAGCTTGATATTTTACCTGAAAACTCATATGATAGTTTGCCACCATTTTAGGAATTGTGGTGGCCCATCAAACTTACTAATGCTATGGTGTTGAGGCAATTCGGACAGTGTATAAAATCAATGACCCAATTATGGAAAAGGCATAGTCCAAAGATTACGCTGAGAAGGCCATATCGACCGTCCCATTTTTCCCTTAGAATTTGAACTGTTCATAAGTTTACTTTTAACCATTCTTTTGATTTCATCAACGGGTGGTCAGGATTGCAGGAGCGGCAGTGTGTAACATACTCCAACCTTCCACTGTGTCATTCATAATTTGGGTGGTCCGGATAGTATGCACAAGTTCCGCGTGTTATTCATAATAGGTTGTGCGTGCAACAATCGACAATGAAACTCTTGTGGGAACTCGTTCAACGCAGTCTATGGACCATATTCTGATTTTTAGTCCTAACTTGATGGTAAAGAGCAGAGAAGGTTTTACCCAGTTTATAAAGTTACTGAGTTAAAAGGTTTTACCATTTCATGCACAATGGTATTTCTGTAACAGTAACAAAAAAAAATAAAAAATCAAGTCATACTCGACCGTCCCTTCTTGCCTTCGCACTATGACTCGTGACCGTTCCTGTAAAGTTGCGAGAGAGTGACTACTTCTGCAACACGATATGCACATCCGACATGCAAAATGCGCCAACTAACGCCACTGTAGTCACACGGATTACACCTACGCGTGTATTTTATGTCGGAGCACTTAAGCCTCCGTGCTCCCCCAGGTTTACCCAATTAGTGAGGTACCCCACTCTCCACTTGTATCCTTCTTTTCCTTTTCCTAGCATTGCCGGGCCAAAAAAGGGATTCTACGTGGTATAGACCCACGTGCTACCCACCTTTTTTTCATTGGACTCAAAATAAAACCTTAAGCATCAAAGTAGTTCTTAGGTGGTAGGGTGAACTCAAAAGAATAAAAACTATTTTTACTTTTTTGAGTACTGTAATTAAGTAGGGATATTTTCGTCAAAAAATCAACGGACTTACCTACCATTTTAATTTTTTCGCAAAAATAAATTCAAACATATATTTAAGAACCTTTATTTTAAATATATTTTTTTTCATTTATTTTATTAAAACCAAATACAACAAAAACAATAAATAATTCACCTTTTTCCACAGCATGATGACATGTGTCGGCTAAACGATCATCACCGTGGGCCACCTATTAGACCAGGTGGGAGTTTAACGCACACGACACGTAGGCAGTCACGCAAAAGGCAGCTGGATGATGACACAAGCATCCAACCAATTGTGGAAGAGACCTCATTTATTTTATAATAATATCTTATTAAAAAATAATAAAATAATTATAATTTCTTTACCTACCAATGTGGACCACTGACTCTGTCGCGTGTATATTGTTCAAAGGATTGTGGGCCACTGATCACAAAGTTCCATACTTTTGACGGCCACTATGTTCCCTATCATTGTATGAAATGGGGTTAACTTTTCAAAGGGACCCACTCAGCCAAATCTCTAAATGAACACGGGAAATCAAGACACGTGTCATGTCAGTGGGACACCTGCTTACATGGTCCACGTGGAAGATAATGGCTATAAATTTCAAGGAAAACTGGTTTTCCTAACTTACCCATCCTCATATCATGCAGCGTCCTTTGATACTCTGGCGGAACAGTACTCTTGATATGCCTGCATATAAAAGTTGCACACGTGTACTCCTAATTTGTGGACACATGTTTGTCAAAATAGGGTTAGTAATATTTTTCATTTTTTTACTGTCCAATAAATGTGCATAATCTAATAGTCAAAATAAAAATGATTCGTCACATATTTTATATATGGTTTAGTTGAATTAATGGTACAAATGTAAACATATAGCCTCTGTGTTGAAAGGAGGATTAGAAAATTTTCTCCCACCTCTCATTTATTAATTAAAGTATAAAAAATAAAATAATAATATTGGTAGTCTATAGTTTATCATACATAAGATAATGTATAATATTTGGCCGATCATAAATTACTATTATTTTTTTCATTTTCATACTTTTTATAAATAAAAAAGTGAGAAAAATTAATTTCAACGCAAACATGGTATTAGAATTAGGGTTTTTCAAATCCTAACCTTAACTTTAGCACCCTTTTCCGCCACCAAATACAAAATCCAAAAACCATTGCCTCGACACCATCGATTCTATCATTACTTATCACATTCTTCCACAGTATCAAAGTTTGAATCCAAGAATTGTATGATACTCAGGCTGCCAACTATGCGAGGGCTCATATATCATATGCATGTAATTATATTAGCTGATTAGATGATGGCGTCCAGTTTTAGATTTGCCAAACAATAGCAACCACTGATTTGTGGACACTTGTTTGTGGAAATGGGATAATTTGAAAATTCATCGAATTATCCCATTTCCACAAACATCTATAAATGTTTATCAATTTGAAAATCATTTTGAATAAAATTAAAATTTTGATGAATTTTTATTTTTAATTATCCAATAAATGCATACCAATTCGATATTCAATTCAAATAAAGATTCAATTTTGGTTCTAATACATTTACAATTAAAGCCTGTTTCAATAGTAAATATGACCATAAAGAATTGCAAAAATACAATAATTATAAATTATAATATATGCCTCTTGATTGACGGATAATTTGATAGTAAAAGAGCATTATTAAAGATGCCAAAATTAATTTATGCTTGGACAGGAGATTTTTATTTTAATTTAATGTAAATTTACCATGGTTACAAACTTTCTTACCCATCTCTTATTTTATTTGCATTTGACCATTAAAATGTGTTTAAATTAATAATATAAAATCATAATAATGATACTTTTATTTACTACCTAAAAAGGCCCGAAGTATCATAGTTTGGACACTTTAATTTTATTATTTGTATGCTAAGTCTGAGATTCTTTAATACTAAGTATATGCATATCAACCATTACACATGTATCAATGATTTTACCTGTATCCATTCCCTTCCTTAGATGTGTTCTCTCATTAAAGGAAAGGCATTTGGAAAGTAAGTAAGAAAATAGAAATAAATTCTAATAAATTTGAAATTGATTAATAAATGAAAAAAAAAAAAAAAAAAAGTTCACAACCATTTAGATAGGGATACCAAGCAATGGGAGAGAAATCAGAATCAAACTATAACTAAAACTCTCAAAATTCGCGACTTACTATAAATAGTAAACTTACTATTTATAGACAGCCGTGATGTCTACTAATGCGCAAGGTTTTCGGCTAAAAATATTAAGTATCTATTTGGATCACCAAGTTGTGCTCCTAATTTTTCTAAACTCTTTTTGTGTTGGACACAACTCAAGCATAACGGATGAAGAGTTATAATCAAACTAAAACTTACTACTTATAGTAAAAACAGAATTAAAAAATGGAAACGACTATTGATCTGGCGGTATTTTATAAATCTGGCTTAGGCAACCCAGCATAGCAAGGTAGTTGGCTAAAGTAGATCATTCTACCCCAAAATTATATATTTTACGTTCAATAACTCATTCCAAATTCCGAAATGCGAGATAGACCTAATTTAAGGTCCGACAGTCCGGATCACTTCTGCTGTTGACCGAGACTTTTCTAATCCATCTTGGCCATGTAACTGTAGCAACCCTCTCTACATCATCTCATCCCCTCCAAACCACCATCGGCATCATCCTCATGTTCCTGATAATTCAATTTGAACCGTTCCACTGCACATCAAAATGATGTGGTGGACCAACTTGATTAAACGTGGATACACGTTTGAGATATGGGCCGCTCATCAGGCATCTACATTGGTAGATGCCAAGTCAGGCTGATATGATCATCATGGTGCCATCTTGTTTCTATATAGATTGTACAATCGCCCTCTCAACCATTCATTTATCTTATACAAGTGGACCACCCGATGACCCTAATGGCCTTTATTTCACTTGAGAAGCGGCTGATATCTCTCACACGTGCACCCATGTGACATGTGCAGAGTAAATAAAGTGAGTACTAGACCATGCACCGGAAATGACGGGCAGCGAATCCTAATACAAAAAGAGAAAAATGTTGATCCTCGGGCAGGTGGGGTAGATGATATGCAGGTACTGAGATACTTTACCTACCCCATTTGTCGAAATAAAATTGAACCGTTCAAAATGATGGCTTGATTGATAAACCATCAATGTGAAAAATAATCAATGGCTCCAACTCAGCAAATAGATTATCATACAATCAAAGATCACAGGGATCGAATGGATATTATTTTTAGTTTTATAACATATCTTAGAGCAGATTCGTAAGTTCCAAGATTTAAGCGGTTTCATTTGATTTATATATATATATATATATATATATATATATATATATATATATATATGCCACGTGTACAAATGCACGTTTCCGCGAATCATCCGTCAAACTCTGCCCGAGTATCAAATCGTTTCCGCGAATCATCCGTCAACTCTGCCCGGGTATCAAATCGCTCCAAAAAATTACATTGAACATGGATGACCAGCGACATCTCATTATGATAACTAAAAAGAGAGAAGGTAGAGAATATAAAAAAAAAAAAAAAAAACAGTGGGCAAAGGGTCCAAAATCAACACAAAGAAGACGTAGCCCAGTAATCAGAGGTCAGGATCTTCTGATCCATCTGGGCATCTTCACCATAAAGTGGGTCCCACTGTATGGGGCCGTTTAATTTGAAGGTACACGTATCGTCTGTGCACAATGGAGATGTACATGGCTGCATGCCCATGGAGCATCAAACAACTATATAAAAAGATGGGCCCACGTAAACAACTAAAAACAAGCTAATTTCAATTGACATTATTTCATCAAAAATAAAAAATTAAAATAAACACGCGAGTAAGCTTAGGCTTCAAATAAAAAATAAATAAAGAAAAGTTTATTTGAGTTTTCTGTTTCTTTTTTCTTCGTTGTCAGACGTATACAATCATTTCCGTTTGTCAAGCTCCTTTTTTTTTTTGACAAAACGGGCCCTTTCTAATCGATGGCAGATCCCACTTCCACCGTC
Source organism: Magnolia officinalis (assembly GCA_021015155.1). Taxonomy (NCBI): domain Eukaryota; kingdom Viridiplantae; phylum Streptophyta; class Magnoliopsida; order Magnoliales; family Magnoliaceae; genus Magnolia; species Magnolia officinalis. The sequence goes on along the minus strand of JAJHSJ010000180.1, from coordinate 26,234 downwards.
TCCTTGTCCATCGTGGCCCACCACCATCTACGATCTTTCTAACCTTCGTTTTCCTTCCTATCATACACCAAAACCAATGTGTACATCCTCCCCCTTCCTCCATGACCGTCCAAAGCCTATCCCAACACGGAAGCGACATAGGAAAGAGGCCTCCGCCCGCCCCTTTCCTAATCTGCGGCCGCTGCTGTAGCAGCATCTCCACGTGGCTCCAATTGCCTCGTGCCAGCTGGCGGATTCCTGTTGGCACAGGCTTCAAAGATGCTCCTCCGCGTCATCTTTTCTCAGGCTGCCAGCAGGCATTCAAATTGTTATTTCTCGGGAAAGAAACCGATCTGATCAATGAAAACGAATTGAGATTTGTTTTTCACAACATTGCTGCTCGAATACTTATAGGTGGGGCCCACGGTCCCGCCATCTGGAGCATTCATTCGATGGCCCCACAAACGGACGGATCATGCCCCAAAAATCACCCCAATAGGGTGATCCTGACACCTTACCTTTTTGTTAACCAGCAAACACACCGCCAAAAATCACCCCAATAGGGAGATCCTGACATCTTTTTGTTAACCAGCAAACACACCGCCAGGAGAAAATACACCAATTGTAGTCCACACTCGAGTGGAATCTAGGAGAATTTTGAGGCATGGTCCATTAGGCAACGGTGCAGATTAACAATCCATGGGCCCCACACGTAATAGGGGCCCATGATCAATCTCCATATTCTAAGACTACTGTACTTGCAGGAGAAGAAGCTGGAAATTACCGGCGGCAGGTTTCTGTTTGGTAGGTTTCACAGGCACGGTGAGAACGGCATGGATATAGGGGAAGGCTGCCGACATGGGCGTATGCATGTTTCCAGATGATTGGGCAGCTTGCAAAAGGTTCTTTGGCGGTAGCATTTTCAGGTCATTCGCGGCCCCAGCAACTGCCTTTGCTGTTTCTGAAGTGACAGCGGCGCCTAGCATTGTTAGGGCCGGAGAACCTACAGACATCGTTCCAGTAGAAGACGGTGCTGGTGAACTCTGCAACTGCTGCAGTTGATCGGTCTGCCATCTTTGACAGTATCCAGCAGCCAGATTGGCAGTAGAATGGGGGGACTACGCTTGCACGTAGGCATTGGAGAAGAGAAGTTGCGACTGCTGGAATGGTGGCTTATTCTGTAGCTGTTGCTGCTGCTGCTGTTGTTGCGGTTTCACGCTTGAGCTTTGAGTGGAAGTGACTTGCGAATTGCTGAGGATCGATGGCACATTTGGGCCACCCATGGGCGATGACTTCCTGCTGGAACTCGACTGTGGGTTCTTGGCAGGTTGTGACGGCAATGTAGCAGCAGTTGGACTTGGAATCGCCTTGCTGCCTGTGGAAGTCCTTGGGCTGCCTCCTGCACTCTTTGAGATCGAAGTGGATGGAGATCCAACAACAATGCCAGCTGATGGCGGAGAGGGGTTGGGGCGGGAAGTTGTTGTGCAGAGGGAACCACTTTCGGATTCACCCCAAAGGATATTTGTGTATGGTTGGTAGCCTGAAGGCCTCGGACCTGGACCCGGCCCTGCTGAGGAAGATTCTTGACTGACTGCACTTGAGTGGTAGAAGGAGATTGAATGGGTGTTGTTCCCGATCTTGTAGAGTTCTTCCATTGAGGAGACTGGTTGTGGCTGCTGCTGCCTTGGATCAGAGCTTGTGGGAAAACTGAAACATTATTTTGGGACATGGCCATTACGGAAGATGGCAGACAATCCGAGTAGATATTGCCATTGTTGGTAGCAAATGGTTTTGCACGAGCTGCAAGTTGCAGTTGCTGCTGCTGCTGCTTCTGAAGCTGAATCAGCTGTTGCTGTTGCTGGTGTGTAGGATTGGGAGCATTGGCAACAGTTGTAACAGTGGCTGTAGGAGTGGTTATTGAGGACGGGCGAGAAGAAGCATGGTTGCCATTCGCATGGGCTGTGATGATGTTTAGCGTCCCAGCAGAGCTGTTGACAGCCCCATTGCCTAGAACGGTGGAAATTGGCAGGTCGCTTTCAGGTCTGGAGAAGGCTAGGGAGTGTGAAATCATTGCTGCCGACGCCTTTCCTGCCAGTGCCTTCTTGTCCTCTTCGCCGGAAGCATTTGGGTGAGTCGAGTCATTGGCAGCCCTCCCTTCTTCAATGTTCTGGTTGTTCTTCTGTTGAACTTGAGCAGCCGCTGCAGCTGCAGCCATCTGATATCCATGCCTGGCTGCTTCTGGTAGGCTTTGGAAGACTGGATAGCTCTGCGCTATGGACGAGAAATCCACACTCGGGGCAGCAGCAGTGCCATTGAAGGAGGCAAAGGACATTGCGAATGCTTGAGATGGAGTGAGCTCCATTCCTCTCATGTTCTGATGCTGTTGCTGCTTCTCTCCACCCTGATTTACAACTCCCAATCCCACAGGTGACATCAGGGAGAAATTTTGAGGATGCATAGACAGCATTGCAAAATTATGGTTAGAGGCATTCTTAAAGGCATGCGGGACTCTGCTATCAGAAGTTGATGTGCTGTCTTTGCCGGACACCGCGTTGTCAAGTTGCTGAGCTTGATGGGGTGGCACCTGCTGGTTCCGCAGCTGCGAGTGCCTCTGTTTCAAGGTGGGGAAGCTATGTGAGCTTCCGCCCCAGCCGTTGCTGCTGCATCCTTGTATCTGTTGTTGTTGCTTATGCTTCTGTGAGGAAGACGAACTGCTCAACGTTTTTGTGTTCTGGTGCCCCTGCTGGATTGGAGGCTGAGCCTGTGGATGTTGCTGCTGTTGAAGCTGTGAAGGATGCAGCATTTGAGAAGAATAGAAAGACCCATTGAAGAAAGGCACTGCTTGGGCATGGCTTCCATTGTAAGGCAGTGGCGCTCCGACAGGAGCAGGAATTGGGAATGGGTAGCCATTGTTCTGTAATATAGCCAAGTACTGAGCATCATTAGGAGGCAGGCTTGCATAGTTGAAGCTCATGGTCGTCGGGGCAGCAGATCCAGAGCTACCCACAAGTCCCGCCAACGAATTAGTAGAGCCCGACAGAGGGCTTGCATAACTGATGGTGGTAGCAGATTTCACTATCCCAGATTGAGTTGCTGCTGCATCAGCCGCCTGCTGCTGGCTCATAGGAAAAATGAACGCAGGGGCTTGCTGGAATTAAAATAATAATAATAATAAATACAAAAAATAAGAAGGAATAAAGAAGAAAATACTCAAAACCATCCTGCCAAGAATGATTATTTGCTGAAGTGGGATGCGGCAAGATAAATAAGGGCAGAGAGAAGGGCCAGCAAGATAGAAAAACCATACCAGTAAGTTATTTGCTGAAGTGGGCTGCGGCACCTGCTGTAGCATGAGCTGCTTCCTCTGAGCAGAGTCCGTGATTGTTGCTGTCGAGCTTTTCTCCTTCAAAGCTTGAGCAGCAAGAGCACTAGCTGGGCCCTTGTCTTGCAATGGGCTCAAATTCCTCGCCCAAAGCTTCCCTGTAATGGGTTGAGTAGCAATGCTGATTCTGTAGGTGGCACAGTGTTGATATTGTACGGCTTGGCTCCATACAGGGCTGCATTACCAGCTGCTGAAGGCCAGAACGGGTTCGTCGGAGCGAACTGCTGGTGATAGTTGATTTTTTTGGCAATGTAAAAATGCGTGGCACACCTCTTTGGCCGTGGCTGCAGCGGTGCAAACTGGGGCGGCTGCAAGATTCAAAACCCAAATGTCAAATACCATCAGAGCTTCAAAAAAGTATTCAGGACAAGCAATACACGATAAGAAGAAAAAAGAAAAATTACTTGTATTGTTGTTGAAGATCCACTGCCCCTATCCATGGATACAAGTGCCTGAATGGATGGAACTTGCCCCATATACCTGTGAATGAATATGAACTCTCTCAGCGAGATGATCTACTACCACTGTACAGAACAATGAAAGAAATGTTATGGGATTTTCCACACACCCGAGAGGAAGGCTGCCCGGCCAGCCAGGGACTGTCATTGGCAATTGCAAAGAAGCAGCTTGTGCTGAGAAAGAACAAAACAATAGAAACACCATCAGCTCTCTTCATCGAATTGATCAAAGATGACATACATTTCACATTACATCATCAATATGGCATACATTTTCCATCAGTTGAATTACCAGCTCTCGCTGCCTTTGGTTCAATTCTCGTGGCTTTGGATTGATGCTGCTTCAGAATTTGCTGTTTGCTGCTGCTGATGCCATCTTTGTCCTGCATCTCCGCATCAGGTTGCAGGCCAAGGATCCTCTCTTTAGGCATCTGCTTTTGTAATTCGACTACCTCTACCATTGCCTCCGCCTTCTTCTCTTCAGAACCACCCTCCCCTGCTCCCTGTTTCACAATTCCGTCCGCCTTTTCTTCTTCTATTTTTATGATCCCCATCTTCGATGCCTGAATACATCATTGACATGAGTTCTAGATACTGTCGTCCCCGACAAAGTCATGATTGATTCTCTTGAGAACAGTTACTCACCATATCAACCTCTGGGGCCGAAGGCTTCTGATGTATTGTGAAACCGGGTGCACCATCCCTTTCTGGAGAGGACTTTGCTAAAGGAGGAACCTACAGAAGAACGCACCGTCCCTGAGAATGCAATACAAACCATTTCTATATGCAAATGGTAAGAAGAATCCTCACCATCAGGTTGAACTTGAACTTCTCCTCGCATAGGCTTTCAACTGCACAAGCTGTTGAATCCCTGTGAATTCCAACCAAAAAGGGAGGGGAAATCAGAGCCCCAAACTCAATCAAACAGAATAAACAAGAATAGTGAATCTCAATGCTCACGCTTTTGCTGCTCTCGCATCGTCGAGATTGACATCAAGTTTCGCACAAGTTGTTTCCTTAACAGGTGAGGAGATTTCCTCCTTGGTTTCAATCCCTTCCTGACCATCTGATTCCGCTACCGAGGGCTTCGAATCTGGAACGGGATCACTCTCCGGCTTAACTGGGTCCTGCTGCAAATGGACCTGAGAGCTTCCCAAATTGGAAGATTCCCCACCATCTTTCAACGGCAGATGTTGTGTTCCTCTCCGCCACCAAGGAATTTTCTACCTCGTCCAGCCGTTCAATCTCAACCTTAGCCGCAGAAGATATAGAAGCATACGGATCGACAGATACCGTGGGACTCTCCTCTTCAAATTTAACCGGCCGCAGCCTCTTCCTCTTTGCTGCAGAAAATATCCAAAAAAAAAAAAAAAACTTTCAATCAACACCAAGCAGAAGATGGGAGAATTCACATTCCATTACCATCTCATAAAACTCACCCACATCAGAGGAGGGAACGATTGTTGAGCTTGAATTCTGAAGCAATACAGATGGATGAGGTACCACCGGAGGTGAGGCTGAGACTGGGGACGAACCCCTTGACCTGGCATCATTGCCTGATCCATTCACATCCTTCAAATCAAGTTTGTGCGACGGGCTCGAGATGGTTTCTTGCTTTGAAGGACACTGGAATTGCCTCGTCAATCCATACAAGACCTCAGCGACCTCAATCTCGATCTCCTGAATTGATGATGAAGATGTGGTCTTGGAGATCTTTGGTGGCTTGTGCTTGGTTCCAACCGGCTTCTGCAGAATTTTTTTTTTAAAAAAAAGGCTCGGAACTCCGAAAAAAAAAAAATTTGCAAAAAACAGAACAGAAAAAGAGTAGTAGAACAGACCATCTTCTTTTGACCGGAGGCGTTAGAAGAAGACGGCGAGATCGGAGCCGCTGGGACCACAGGAGTAGTGCTTGGCCTCGCTGGTGACATCGAAGCTTGCTGGAGAACCCGCTCTCCGCTGCCTCCACCGCCGCTGCCGTTGCCACCTGAAATCCAACATTCATGTGACCTTTTCGCAGAAGCTGCAAACAAAGTTCAAAAAATCCAATCAAATCCCCCTAAAATCGATTAGAAACCAGTTTCTCTTCCAAATCTCAAATTCTTCCTTTCTTCTCTCTACCTGACCGAGCTTTCCTCGGTACTGAGACGCCAATCATCTCATCAGCGGCTTTCCACGGCGGGCCCACTGCCCTCACGACCTTCGGCGGGAAGCTCTTCCACTGCTGGTGGTGGTGACTTGGCATCGATGACACTGGCGTCAGCGCCACCGGATTCATCGGCAGCAGCCGAACCGCAGATGCAGCCGACACGACGGCATCCTCGTCCTCCTCATCCTCCTCGTCATCGAGGCTCTCTTCAGAGCTCTCTTCGCTTCCATCCTCTCGATTGCTCCCATGCAGCAATCTCTCTCCCCTCCGCCGCTTGCTTCGACTCGATCGATTTTCATTTTTCTTGCTCGCTCGACCTCGAAGCTTCACCATTTCCTGCAACTCCAACACTCCTCCGTCTTTCTCTGCACAAGTTAAAATAAAAAATCAAAATCAAAAACTAGAAAAAAGAAAGAATTCTTCCATTCGAACAATCTTCAGATCGAAGAAGATTAATGCATAGAGAGAGAGATCTGAGAGACAAACCAGGAGAATCTTTCAAACTATTGTTTCTCTGCCTCCGTCTCGACAACCCGTTCGCAGTCGCCGGAATCGTTCCTCTTCTCGCTTCGCGGCTTCTCTCCATATCTTCTGACTCCCTCTCATGAAACCAGATCTACTTCTCTGATCAATCTCAACTGTTCATTTCCTCCGGCCGCGAACAAATCATCCGACCGGATTCACGACGTAATTAGGCTTTTAAAAAATCCGCTGGAAAATCCTAGATTCGGACCCCCTTTTCTTCAAATGAGAGCGAAAAATCGGAGCTTTTGCCTCTTCCTTCTCCTCCGCCTTCTCTCTCTCCCTCTCTCTCTCTCTCTCTCTCTGCTTGCGGTGTCTTTTTCTTTCTCTGCTTTCATCCCATCTCACCTGCTTTTTGTATTTTTCACTCCCACTTCTATGCTTTTATTAATGGCGAGATATCATCTACCTAAGCGCTTTTTAATCTGGTCCGTCTGATTAAAAAAGATACGGCTGCAGTTGGGACGGTGCCAACGTAGCAGAAAAAGTCGACGTCGGATGGACTGGACTGTACATATCTTCTAACCCAAGGCTCCCTGATTTTATTTTATTTTTTCTTTGGTTGAAAACATAAACGCGTGGCTGAGGACCGCGAGCTAACATCCGCACCGTAGATTCCATGGGTACTGAGATGAGAAAAAACTTTGTACTCTGGGATAGTGTTATGGATGATACTCAGGCTCTCAAAAGTTTTACTCGTGCTACACGTGCAATTCAAACTCAACCATTCAGATAGTAACTTACACTTCGGATATATACCGAACAACAATTATACTGAAATGATGCATTAAATGTTGATTAGTTGAAATATTAAGGATGGTCCACACAAAAACAAAACAAAAAAAATCAACGGCTTGAATTCAACATACAGATTCATAGATAAGAGACTGCAATCTAATATTGTATGAGAATATCTAAGTTCAACCAGTTGGACCAACTGTTACAATCCAGAAAAAACATCAATGTGTTATTTAAAGGAGACTAGAGCTTCCAATAGTTTGGATTATCTTGAGGACCACTTGGTGGAAAAGTCAGCTCCAACCGCTCATCAGGTGGCCCACACCATTAAATAAAATAAAATAATGTCTCCCTATTTAATAAATATCAAAATAATGGCGTAGTCCACTTGATGAGTAAATGCGGCTGGTGCGGCCCTTACCTTGGGGCCCACCCTGATGCATGTATTCTGCATCCAAATCTAAGGCAAACCATACTATAGGTAAAAATGATGATTCAACTCTTCACTTTTAAAATTTTCATAAGGCTTATTATAATGTTTCAGTATTATTTATTTTTCATCCAAGCTATTGATAAGGTAATACAAACCTAGGTTAAGGGAAAAAGCAAATATCAACTTGATCGAAGACTTTTGTGATCCAGGATAAGTTTTTTTTTTTTTTTTTATTATTATTATTATTATTATGATCAATCACCACAGTCTCTTGAAGGTATGGTCCAATTGAGATTTAGATTTGTTTCATTTTTTAACTCATGCTCTTAATAATCTAACAAAATGGATGGACAGTGTACATGTGAAATACATACATTAAAGTGTAAAAAAAAAAAAAAACAACGGAGACGGTTCACTGTCTTGGGTGATGCCGGGCCCACCTTGCTCGCTACCGCTGGTTTAACATAAAAAGTGTAAAAAAAAAACAACGGAGACGGTTCAACTGGTTGGACTGGAGACTTTTCTCATGTTGCACTGGATCCATGGAGGCGGCTCCGCTGCAAACTTTTGCAAAATAAGAAAATGCTACTCATCGAGTCTATGTGATGTAAGGCCCAAATGCTCTTTTTATTAAGTGAGTCCCTTCGGATTCACCCCCTTGTCTGGAAAAAAAAAAAAAAAAAAAACGTCCACACGTTTGATCATGCCATGGGGATACCTGACACTAAAACCCCTAAGATTGTTTGTGGGTCCCGTGTATTTTATATTTGCTGGAAAAATCAAGCCAATTCCAAAACTCAAGTGAGTTGTACCACGTGATTTTACATGTTTTAGGTAGTAGGCCAAGGTTTTAAATAGCCTAATGAACAGAGTGGATGTAACAGATATACCATGATGGCCCACTGCACAAAATTGTAAAGAAAGCTTATTCTACTACTAAGCTGTTAATAATTTTTTTCGTGATTTGAACAATTTAACTTGAATCGCACAATGTCATGTTTACGGTGCAACTGATTGTCACTTCATAGTTTAGGTGGTTGTTTGAAAAGCTAATATTAGTGGAAAAGAGTAATTAATAAATATAATTTAGGCCTATTTAGATAGTAAGTTATTTAAGTAGCTTATTTTGATTTTGTTGGGAATGAAAAGAATCTTATATCAAATCAAACAAGTAATAGAAAACAAAAATTATAAGCAAACATAAAGAATATATGATTTTTTATGTGAAAAATTCTTGCGAGAAAAAAAAAAAAAAAAAAAAAAAAAAAAAAAAAAAAAAAAAAACTACCACACAAAGCAATGATTAATCCATTGTAATTAGAAGAAAGTTACAAGATATAGAACAACTTACAGTAGAAACCCTAACTTTTCTTAAAAACTCTTTGGTTCTCAAGCTCTCTACATTCTTCTTAAATTATAATTGCAATTAACAAGAGTATTTATAAACTCTCATATAAGATTAGGAAACAAAATCCACACGCGTTCCGTCAGTCGAACCAATGGAACCTTCGATCGAATCGAACAAAAAAAAACTCACATCCATCTTGTCAAATCGAAAACACCCAAAATTGCATAACATGAAACCAAATAATCCACCTCTAATTCGGTCAGACCAAAAGGGACATTAGTCGAACCGAAACATGGTTTCTTTACACTAGATTAAAGGCATTTAATCAACAATCTACACCATGGCTTTAATCAACCAGCTCCACCACTACCATCTCTAATCATCTTCAAAGTAATTACGTTATCGTTTCATCCACACTTTGTCCTAATTTCTTCTTTACTAAGTCTAGAGAAGTCGAGCAAAACTTGAACTTCTCTGCAAGAACAACCTTCGTAAGCATGTCTGTCGAATTCTTGCTAGTGTGAATCTTTTCAAGAATGACATCTCATTTCTCTAGCATCTTCCAGATAAAGTGATGACAAACGTCAATGTGTTTAGTCCAAGAGTGTTACACCAAGTTCTTCACCAAATTGATTGTGCTCCCACTGTCATAATGCACAAGCAAGCCTTAATTCATTCATCATCACTTTCAATAAATAACTTCCTTTATTGCTTTCAACACTGCCATGTATTCAGCTTCTGTTGTGAAAAATGCAACCATAAACTGAAGCTTCAGCATTAAACTAATATCTCCACCAGTTAACACAAACAAGTAACTAGAAGTCAACATTTTATTATCCACATTCCCAACATTTTATTATCCACATTGCCTACGAGTTTGTCCTCAAAAGTTTTAAAAGTCGAGATAGTCCGTTGTACCTTATATGTACCAAAGTAAAAATTTCACTGCTTCCCAAAGTTACTTGTTGGGGTTTAACATATATCTGCTCACAACACCAATCGTATGTAAAATATTCGATTTTGTACAAACCATGGCGTACATATGATTGTCAACCACGCTCGAGTAGAGCACACGAGACATATACCACTTTTCTTCATCTAACGTAAGACATAACTCCGAATAAAGTCGAAAGTGAGCAACGTGGGGAGTGTTAACCAATTTTTCCTTTTACAGTCCAAACTTGACTAAGACCTTCACAATATATTCCTCCCAAGACAACCATAGCCTGCTCGTTTCCATGTCTTTGTGTAATTGGAAGCCAAGAATCTTCTATGCAACCCCTAAAAATTTCATCTCAAATGTCCTAAATAACCGAGCCTTCAATATGTTGATTTTAGATATGTTATGGCTAATGACAATCATATCATCAACATACAATACCAGAATAATGAATTCCATGTCACTTAGTGCTTTCAAATAGACACATTGATCGAATTCACTTTTGATAAACCACTGACTCAACATAAAAAATTTAAAATTTAAAAAAAAAAAAAAAAAAAAAAACAAATTTCTTGTACCAATGCCTAGGTGATTGTTTAAGACCGTATAAAGGCATCGTTAACCTGCAAACTAAATTCTCATTTCCCTGCACCTCGAACCCTTGAAATTATTTCATGTAAATCTATTTTTCTAATTTTTCATGAGGATATATAATCTTTATATCCAACTTTTCCTATTCTAGATTGTATTGGGCACATAAAGGTAATACAAATCTGATAGATACTTGTTTTACCACCGGTGCAAATATCTCAACGAAGTCGACATTCCTTTTGAGCATAACCCTTCCTAGCAATTTGGCCTTGTACCTATCAAATTTCTTCTGATAAATTCACTTGCAATTAATCATTTTTCGCCCAGTAGGCAGCTCCATTAACTCCCACATTTCATTTTTTTTACAGAGAGCCTATATCATCATACATCATTGTCATCTATTTCTATAAATCTCTATTTTCTAGTGTTTTCTAAAAAGTAGGCGGATCCCCCTCATTTGTATTGAGATCAAATGCAATGTTTAAGTCATCCTTATATTTCAACAGTATCATGTGATCCCGTAGTAGATCTCTCTTGACAGGTGACTACTTCACATCTTCCTTTACTTCTACCTATGGCTCAAGTTTTTCAAGTGTTTCACCGTTGCATATTTCGAAATCAATAACTGATTTTTTCATTTTCTTTTGCTCATCCTTCTACAATAATGAACATTTATCAAACTCGACATCTCGGCTAAATATGATTTTCCATGAAACCTGTTCATATAATTTATAACCTTTCATCCCATCACCACAACCAACAAAAGTAAACTTCTTAATCGTTTGATCTATTCTATCTCTCAACTGACGGTATATGAGAATAAGCATCACAATCAAATATTTGTAGCCCCGATTAATCAACTACCTGACCACTCCATACATCTTCTAAAATTTTGCAATTAATAGTTATAAAGGAATATATATTTACTAAATAACAAGCCATAGAGGTAGCTTCAGCCCATAGCTCATTGTCTATCCCAAAATTACTTAACATATTTTAGGTCATTTCCAAAAGAGTGTGATTCATACGTTCGGATATACTATTCTGCTCTAGTTATGCCTCACTGTATTGTGCCTCATTATCCACCATTCTTACGGTATTAGTTAAATTCTCTTGAAGCAAATTCTTCGCCGTTATTTGTCCTCTAAATTTTCACTTTATGTACTATCATATCTTCATCCATTGCCTTACATGTCTTGAAAGTTAAGAAAACTTTGAATTTATACTTTAGAAAATAAATATAAACCTTCCTACAAAAGTCTTCAATGAATATAAGAAAGAATTTATTTCCTCATCCCGATGCTTTTGCGTAATTTTTATTCCATCATCTCTCATATATTGATTGATGGGCCCACCTCGAAAGCAATGTCCAGATGAAGTGACGGCAGAGATTTTCGCGCTCGGTCGGCGAAGTTCACCGGACCGTTGGATCTTAGATCTAACATGGCAATAATATCATCTGACGACTGTAGAGCCCAACGCCCGGAGCAAACCATCTGCTTCGTTCGTGTTGAGCAAAGCGCGCGTTATCCACCGTATATCTCGTCGAAAGTCCTAATCAGAGGGCCCAGATTCCGGATAACAACGGAACACCGAGTCGCGGCGCGGAACTCCCGAGAAATGTGGGCCCCACCCATGTTGCCTATTTAGTAATATTATTTCCTCGAGCGGCCATTTGTCTTGGTCTTCCACGTGGCAGTTAGATATGACGTCACTCGCCCCGTCCAGAAACTACCACTCGGTGAGTATCACTGCACCGTGAACTAAAGTCAAGTGGCTCGCCCCATGAGGCTCGTCCCTTTCAGCCCCACCATATGATGATCCACACCGTCCGTTTGGAATCTCTCATCTTAAAAATCTCTACCGATTCGAACATCATCCTCCATGTAAAAGGTCAGTTAGAAAGTCCAGAATAGCATACTCGCTTTTCTACGAAAGAAATAATGACTCATCAGTGAGAGTATAACGCAATGACTCCTACACGCTGTGACCTTTCAGATCAACGGTCTGGATCGTCGACGAGTGGGGGTAATAGGGCGAGCAGCGTTGATGCGTGAACGAGCCTTTCGGGAGAGTCTTCTTTTCCCACGGGATCTTATAAAACACCTTTACTTTCCTCCTGCTTTTCTCTGCTCGCGTTGTTAAAGAGTTCCAACCGTAAATCCAGATGGTCCATGTCTGGCTCCTTGAGATGTGTTCAAATAATATAGTTTCGCCACGTGGCACCGAGTTCGACTCTCATTGGTCAACTTCGATCTCTAATTATTTCCGGCTAGCTCCACTTTCCCATGCTTTCCTGCCATCAAAAATCTTACAGCCCCATGCGATCTATTTCAGAGAGGAGCCGCTCACACGAGGTACGGGACAAATGTCAGATTTAAATCGAAGGCACACGTGTAAGAGATCCGGAGCGTTATAAGGTACACTACGTCGTAAATACGCGATGGGCCGAAAACAATGCTGATTCTCAATATTGTATGAGAAAGACGGACGGTCAGTTACAAAACTCCAACGGTCCAAATTCAACATACATGTGTGGCTCAGGTCATTGCTGAATTCCCCGAGTTTGGGCACATAACACGTCATAGTGGGCACTATCTGATGAATGGGCCGGATCTCTAACACGTGCACCATGGGCCTTGATCTTTGGCACGTATCCGGGCTTAATGTGTGCCGCACCTCAGTGAATCGCCACTAATCTAACGTTAAATAATAACCAAAGATGTAAATGCTACCTACGTCAGATGTGGGCCCCACCGTCCTTCCCCACTCTAGCGGGACCCACTTAAGTGAATCCCTTTCTACTTTTGTCGTCTGCGGGCTTTCGTTCCCTCGCTTGCGGATATTATCATGGCTCCACATCACCTGCCATGTGTACCACCAATCCACGTCAACAAGGCCACGTGGCCGCCCAATCAACCGTGCATGAAGACGGATGCGTCAATGGTACCCAAAACACAGTACCGAGAAAAAAAGAAAAGAAAAGAAAAGAAAGATATTATTTTAAGATGAGGTCCCAAGTCCAACGGGTTGGATGGAAAGTAATGATCATTCAGTAGATAAATTTCAATAATCTTTCATGTCCGTGCGAAATCCAACCCTTTGAAAAAATTTGATCCACAACGATCCTATTAGTCGCATCAACTCATCAAGGACGGCACACCACAGAAAAATCCATGGCCATTGATAAATGACAAAAGATAACTGTGGCCCACTCAATGTATAGATGTGAATGTTTTTAAATTGGACAATCCCATCATAGGGAATACCTATTCAACGTCTTGGATGTCTCAATCACATAAAATGTTAGAAGTTACCTGCTGGATGGACCGTAGCTTGTGGTCCAACCGGTTTAACCTGGGACCTTCTCTTATTTTAATATTATATTATATAAAAGAATATAAGCGCTTCTCATCCTTCATGCGGAATATTTTTTATTTAATGATTTCTGCGTATTTTAATAAGAAGTGAATGCAGGTGGTGTTATTTTATAATGACACGTGTAACACACGTGAAGAGAGAGAAAGGAGGGCGCTAGTTCTGGAAAGACAAAGTTGGCAGTTGTGGTAAAATATGAACCGTTCATTGTCTTTCACCCGTGAAATGAAATCTAACCTACCGTACAGATACATTTTCAATTTACCAACTTACCCTTTTGATTTAATGTTTTGCCACGCCCTCAAAATGTTCAAAGTTACCCTTCTAGGTGCCAATGGTCCGGTTAGCCCGACTCAACTTTGGGTCCGGCTTAGGTGCATTAGCTAGGCCTATGGTCTAGGCTTGGAACTGCATGAATGACCCAAAGTCATTTTAGGCGGACTCAAAAGTCATTTTTACAATTTTCAAGCTAAGTTGGGTCGAGCCCAAGCCAGCCAAAATTTTCCTTTAGGTCAGGCTTAGGCTTGCTATGCTACGCAATGTCAGTCTTGGACCAGTCTCTAGCCTTAGGTCTAAAGGGTTAGGTTGGCCTGGGCGTAGGTTGACCCGGGCCATTGCCATCCCTAAGTAAATCTAATTTCGTAGGTAAAATTTCCACGACCTACTCTTATATATAGTTGATGTTATTATTATTTTATAATTTTTATTTGACGTAAGGCGACCAGACATGTATGTTGGATCACATTCGTTTATCTCTACCTTGGTACATTAGTCCACATCTGCTGGTCCAGAGATACGTGTTGAAAAATCAAACCAGCCCATCCATGTGGACCCTCTGTGGTACTCTGGCTCTAATATGTCAGATTAGGACAGCTTTGGAAACAAATACACAGGTATAGAAACTGATTGGGTCATCCATTTGTTTGCTACTGGGGCCCACCAGAGTGCACCAGCACAATGAGATAGTTTTATGTATTCAACACATGTGCGAGTAGGAGTGCATGAGGTTGGGACTTGTGTGCACGTGGGATTACCCAACTTAATTTTTACTTTGGATTTGTTCAAAGCCATATGGACGCGGATTGCGTCCTACCCCCGGCCGTCTTCAGCTGGGAACAGCCAGGAGCTTTGAGTGGCCACCGTGATTTATGGGTATTATCCACACCGTCCATCCATTTCTTCGTATCATTTTAGGACATAATCTAATAAATGAGGTAGATCAGGCTCAAGCGGACCACACCACAGGAAGTAGAGGTGATAATGATTCTCACCGTTGAAACTTTCGTAGGCCCACTGTGATGTTTATTTTCCATCCAATATATTCATAAAGTTACATAGACCTGAATGAAGATAAAAAAAACAAATATAAGCTCCATCCAAAACTTCTGTGGTCTCCAGTAAGTTTTCAACGGTATGAGTTTAATACCCATTGTGTAGTCCACTTGAGCCTTAGATATACCTCATTTTTGGGCTTATAACCTAAAATTATAGGAAAAAATAAATGGACGGCGTGGATAAGACCCATATATCAAGGTGGCCACTCAAAGGTCCTGCCCGTTCCCAGCTGGAGACGGGCGGGGGTAGGACGCAATCCTTGTCTACTGTCCGCTCCCTTCATATCTGCCTTGGCCCGGAACGTTGACGTGGCAAGCACTCACCTTGCCACGTGGAAAGCTTAGCAGGGGCCTGGTTTGGATGAATCTCTAACTGCGGGGCCTATGGAATATAATGTGCCTTAAATCCACACCGTCCATCCATTTTTACAACTCATTTCATGGCATGATCCAAAAAACGAACAGATCCAAATCTTAGGAGGACCAAAACCATAGGAAACAGTCTTGATTTAATCCCACCATTCAAAACTTAATGGGACCACCAAAATGTTTATTCACCGACTGTAGACACCCCACCCAGGCTAATATCTTGATTTTGTTAAGACAATTCGAGAACCATGATCATATCCCTAACCCTAACCTGAGCCACCATTCAATCCAGACCAGGTCCAAAATCGATCCATTTCTCGGGTCGTTTTTGGGTAACAATTGAGTCAATTTCAAGCCATTTTGAGCCGAATATCCAAAGCGGACTTTGTTTCACTCTAAGAACCCAAAAAGGACCCACCGGATGAATTTCGGGGAAAGTTGTACCGAAGCGGTAGTTTGACTACCGCCGGCGGTAGTCAAACTACCACCTCCTCTCAAAAGCGTGCGCTGAGTCAGCCACACGAGTTTCGGACTCAGCAAGGTCCGGGCGGTACTCGGCTACCGCCGGCGGTACTCGGAGTACCGCCGCGTGCAGCCTGAGCAGGGACAGCTGTCCCAGCGTCCAAAGTCAACTCTTCCTGAATTTACCCCTCCCATCTTACTCCACTTCACTATTTACAGTTTTACCAGCCTCCATAGCCAATGGGAGCATGCCATGTGGCATCTCTCTCCTCTCCACCAATCACCACATGCCACATCAACATTTGCCCTCCCCTTATCCTCTATTTACCAAACAACCATTGGAGAAGGCTATAAATAGCCCTCTCCCCTTTCATTTTCAACATACATGGATGAGAGAGTGAGAGGGAGAGAGTGAGAGAGAAAGAGTGAGAGAGAAAGAGAGAGAAAGAGAGTGAGAGAGAAAGGGTGAAGGGAGGGAAGGAGCTCCCAAGCCTTCAAGCTCAAACCTTTCCAGCCACCTCTCAAGCCTTCACCTCAACCCTTTCCAACCCATAAGCTTAGCCCAGGAAGATCATGGTTCAATCAACATCTTAGCCTATTCAAGAGTCAAGCCAAAGATCCATTTACATACAAGCATTCATCATGACATCTACTCCCTTCTCAACCCCCCTGCTTCTCTAGATCTCTAGTGGGACGTATGCTCTGTGACTTGCCGTACATCGGATCCTGTCACATCAGAAATTCCTAGTGATCTAGTCCACTTTTCTTATCTCTTTGCATAAGCATCATCATATCCATCCTCTAGACATATCGTCGGACGTATGCTCTGTAGCCTACCGAAATTTCGGATCTTGCTACATCAGAAATCCACGTGTGACTAGTCCCATCATGACCGTAGCATCATCATCATCCCTTGAGATTATTTTACCACACTAAGTCGAGACCGTACACTTGTACGGGCAGAGAGGGTGCCTAACACCTTCCCTCTTTGTAACCGAGGTCCCTTACCCAATCCCGGATCGTAGACCAGGAGTCAGTCTAAGGTCGGAGAATCTTCGGATTTCTCCAACCTTACGTATTCCGTGGTTCTAGCCGACCGCGGGATTTTGAGATCATTCGGCTAGTGGCGACTCCAACAATCACCAAATCAGCTTAATCACCCCCAACATCGCCAATTACAACATTTTTCACCGAACAACGTGGACGCCGATTTTTCAGTGTCTACAGAATGGCGACTCCACTGGGGATATGTCTAGAACGCCCTAGCTGAGACCCGACTCGACAACGTGTGGTATACTAATCTCAAGGGACATTTATCACTGCATACATACAAACAAAAAAAAAATCTCTTTGGCTTACACTTGCTTAGGCAAAGATCCGAACCATGACCACTCGGTCCCGGGCAGCCATGACTTCTCAAGCGACCCATGAAGAGGAGCCGTCACCCCAACCAGCTCCCGAAATATCCGCACCTGCACACGCACCTGCACCCGCACCCATGCCTACATCCGTACCCTTACCAATAGCTCCGACAGAGTCACCAGCCAATGTCACCACACAAGAGCTATTACTTCGAACAATGCAAGAGCTACTGCTTCGCCTAGTGCCAGGTGCCACACCGAATACACAAAATGACCCAGCCTAGTGTGCAGAACAGCTCACTCCCTCAAACTCCTTTGCCTTCTCTCTCATTCCTCCAGCAAATCCTGTGCTCCCTCTCCCAGAAGAATCAGCACAAGACCAACAACAGCAAGCAATCGGGAGCAACCCTCCCCCACATCTTTACTCAACATCACACAACAATCCGGTCACAGCACATGCAAATCACAGACAAGAACTGGCGGATGCCCATGAAGGGGGCCAGTTTCGAGTCCACTCACTCCCCCTAACGGGAGTAACATCCCGGAATTGGCAGATACCCCGGCGGGAGCCATTTCCGAACATCCCACCCTCCTCCGAAAGGGAGTGGTGTTCAATTCCAGCTACCTCCCGCCACCGGGAGTCCACCTTCTTCCATCAAACCCCCATTCTGGATCCATATGAAGAAGAAGCGCACACAGGCCCTACAGCAAGGGGCAAGATACACAGCAAGTAACCAGAAAGAGCAAAGCAGATCAGATGGTGGAGTAAGACACCAAGCTACAATGATGCAAACCATTTCAAAGGCAACAAGGAGTGGATCATCCATCCACCAAGTTCAGGACCTCTGTCCCTTCCCAGACGCCGGGTACCTCCAAATTTTGAGGTACCAAAGTTCAAAAGGTATGACGGTAGTGGGTGCCCCACAGCACATCTAAAAGCCTTTTGTGGGGAGCTCAATGCGATAGCAGGGAATGATGGAGCGTTGATAAGACTTTTCCAGAAATCCCTTAAGGGTGACGCTTTGGATTGGTACACCTCACTAGATAGCCACCAAATCAGAACCTGGAAAAACTTTCCCAAGCATTCATTGACAGGTCTCATACAACCTGAACATGGCTCCAAGGAGAGCCGACTTGGCTGCCTGAGGCAAAAACGATGAATCTTTATCAGCATACGTAGGACGATGGCGAGCCATGGCAGCTCGAATGAGAAACCCCATCGACGACGAAGAGCAGATATCCATGATTGTGCATTCAGCACATCCCCCAAGCATTTCAGGATATCTGATCTCGTATCCATACGTAAACTTCTCCCAACTCATCCGAGCCGGAGAACAAGTAGAAGCTGGGATCAGAGGTGGAACCATCTCCCCATGGCCACATCAGACCCCCTCAATCAAAAGAAACAAAGGCGAGGGGAAACCTGTTGGATATGGGAATGGAAACAGCACTGCTCCCGTGCAGCGTACTTCTGAAGTTAACAACATCATCGCTAACACTCAAGGCAACCAGTATGCTCCACCACCAGAGCCACGACAGGACAGGCAATACCAGCCACAACAGAATAGGCAGTACCAACCCCAGCAAACCCAGCAAGGATATCAGGCACAGTCATCTCAACAGCAATCACAACAGCCTAGGGGAAATGTGCAAGGACCATACAAGCAAGAAATGTTAGGGAGGAAGTTCACTCCGTTAGCACAATCGTACAGCCAAGTGCTAACAATGCTCATGCAAAAGCAACTGTTAACACCTCTCCAGCCTCGACTTCCACCTAATCCCTTGCCACCTGGTTACAATGAAAATCAGTACTGTGCATATCATCAGGCTCCTGGCCACCTGACGGACCGCTGCTTCGCTTTGAAACATGCGGTCCAAGATTTGATCGAAAGCCAGAAGATTGCGATCACCCCACAGGCCAGCAATACAGTTCAAGCCAACATTCTCCAAAATCCCCTGCCCTCGCATCAGGCAGGACCCAGCACATCCAGCACCTCTACCGTCAATCACATTGAAGGAGGTCAACCCACACATGCTTATCCACATCATTCCATCCAAGCAATCATGCCCGACACAGCCAATCGGACATGGGACACCAACAAGCACCATCGCCTGGACCACAGGTATCCTTTGAAGCAGCACCAGTTGCTCAACCTCTCATATTTCTCGAAGAGCACCAACATTTCAGTCTCTCGTAACTTGGAAGCAGCACCCAACAGGTCATACCCTCAGAACCTCGCCCTCCAAGGGACACACTCAACTCCATCCTCGGCATATCCAAAAAGGTTGAATTCTGAACCTGTCATTCTCCCGATAGGTCTCCCTGACCTAACCTCTGCCAACCTTGCAAGGGGCACCCTCAGTTCAGGCCCCGCAATTTTTGATGCCTCACCAACTGGCACACGCCCAAAGGATCCTCCCCCCCGCATCCTCCGAGGAAAGAAGAAAATTCCATGGCCACAACTAATCAAAACTTGGTGGCACCTCAAGAGATATCACTGAGCCTACCACAAACTGCTCCAGTAATGACCCCTCAGCCTCAAGAACCATTAGTATACTTGGAAGGAAGAGCGGTTCCTTCCTATAACCCGAAAGCAGTCCCATGGCACTACCCAGAATGTGATGAGGTGGGTAACAATGGGAGATACCTCAGGAGAGATAGTCAGAACTCAAAAGAAACTCGGAGCTTCATCATCGGGAACCACTAGCAAAACTGACGCTGCCTATGACATAGCAGCCCAACTCAAAACCATTCCCATTCCCGCACAAATATCTATCTGGGAACTCCTATGCACGTCAAGGTCTCATCGAGAAATCTTTGCAAAGACCTTGAACGACGCCCATATCTCTCCTGACGTACCCCCCGAAATGGTGGCAAGTATGATTGGCCAACTTCTCGCACCACAAGCCATCACTTTCTCTGATGATGAGCTACCACCTGAGGGCCGTGAGCACAGGCGCTCACTAAACATAGTGGCCCACCACAAGAATTTCAAGATCCCACTTGTGCTCATCGATAATGGATCCAGTCTCAACGTTTGCCCTTTAAGGACTGTTGAACGGTTAGGGATAGAACCATCCTCCTTCAGACCCAGTACCATGAGCGTTAGAGCTTTCGATAATTCCCGAAGGCAAGTGGAGGCGGAAATCGACCTAGAATTACAAATTGGACCAGACATGACCCTTGTCACATTTCAGGTCATCGATATCCCTGCCTCATTTAACCTTCTCTTGGGGCGGCCATGGCTCCATGCTGTTGGAGCCATCCCATCTACCCTCCACCAAAGGGTTAAATTCCCTTCGGGAAATCGAATCATTTCAATATTGGCTGAGCCAGAAACCATCCTTCCAGTGACGGTCAGTATCCCAGAAACTGACATTCCGTGATTGACATTCAGCATACAGAAGGCGACATTCCATATCATAGTTTCGAATTCGAAAAAGTAAACGCGATCGCTAACCCTCGCCCTCTAGCTGCTGAATATGTCATTCCCCCCGGCTGAACGATTGGTCTTAAATTACCGTACCAAGTTCCATAAAAAGGTATGGTAGTAAAACCAGCACATGCCAATGTACAGAGACAGGGACTGGGATATCAGCCGACATTGGAAGATCAGGCTGAAAAGCCAAAAAGGGGCCAACTGTTTAAATGCACACCCATCGAGTTTGTCAAAGCTGGGTAGTTCACGAGAACAAAATGATATCTCTTGAGGACCAATTTCAAGCACTTAGACTCGCAAAACAGACTAGACAAGAGTCTATTTGGCCACCAATAAGGTGGGATCGGATCCTCAGGACATCAGAGGAACACACAAGCCAGGGGCAGAACCCCCAGATCCACCGCATGAGACTAGGGGCATGGAAACAAGTTCCCCGCAAGTGACCCAAAACTGGGAAGGTCCTTTGCAGGCAAGGTGGGCCAGACAGGGAGACGTCCATTCAGGGGATACAGGGCAGAAGCAGCCCATCCATTGGGTTGACAAAGTAAGTGGCTTGCTCTGGATTGGACGGATGTCCAAATCCCGTCCCAGGAATCCGAGAACAAGAGGAATTTCAGCTCCTGGGCACAGAGGTCGAATCAGATTCTGACTCTGAGCCCAGCCCGGCAGACATCATGGTCATCGAGAACAGGTGACCCACAGGAACAGACAGGGCAGATCAGCAAGATCGAAAGGGAAAAGAGCCAGAATGGTTAGCCATCCCCCAAACAATCGAATCAGCTAGCAAACCACTCGCTAGCACCAGCCTTAAAAAAAAAAACGCCAATGTAAATAGCAATTGGTATCCCGAACCAGGACAAGACCAATCATGGTTTGCGACACCACCGTCCTGTTCAGGATATCTTGGCGACACAAAAAAATCAAAAAAACTTTCAAACACAAAAATCAAAAAATCTTTCAAATACAAAACATCACATATTCCTCAAAATCAAAAACAAGCAAAAAATCTTTCAAATACAAAACATCATATATTCCTCAAAATCACAAAACATCAAAAAACTTCCAATACAAAAACAATAGAAATTTTTTCAAAATCACTGTGCCAAACACTTCTCATGACATGCACGAGTTTGAAGTCGACTCATATGATTTCGATCTAGAATTAGACTTCGAACTCATGGGTTTGGATGAAGCCCCGGATGAGGGAAATGATGATCACCGCTCGAATTCGAGGATTCCCTCGAAAAATTCGAAACAAAGGCCAATGTTGTGGCAGACGACTTCGAAATTGTGAACTTAGGGTCAATGGAATCCCCCAGGGAAGTGCGTATCGGGAAATCGCTTCCCCCAGAATACAAGCAGAAGATGATGGAGTTTCTGAAACCAAGGTTGTCCAACTTTGCCTTCTCTTACGAGGACATGCCAGGGCTCGATGAAGCGTTGGTGGTGCATCATCTGCCAACAAAGCCAGAAATGAAGCCAGTCAAGCAAAAGCTGCGAAGGATGAAGCCAGAATGGGCCCTGAAAATCCGTGATGAAGTCATCAAGCAATACAACGCGGGATTTCTGGTAGTCTCCAACTACCCGGAATGGCTCGCAAATATCGTACCAGTTCCAAAAAAGATGGGAAAGTCAGAATGTGCATCGACTTTAGGGACCTCAACAAAGCAAGCCTAAGATGACTTCCCGCTGCCTCATATCGACACACTGGTGGATAATACTACTGCTGGACACAAGATCTTCTCCTTCATGGACGGATTCTCCGGTTACAATCAAATCAAGATGGCCGTCGAAGATCGTGAGAAGACTTCCTTCATCACCCATGGGGAACTTTCTGCTATCGGGTCATGCTTTTGGATTGAAAAATGCAGGAGCTACGTATCAGCGAGCCATGACTGCCTTGTTTCATGACATGATAAACAAGGAGATGGAAGTTTATGTGGACGACATGATTGTCAAATCTCGCACGATCGAAGGACACTTTGAAGATCTCAAAAAGCTCTTCGACAGGCTGGAAAAGTTCAAGCTCCGCCTCAATCCCAAAAATGCGTCTTCGGTGCAACCGGAGGCAAGCTGTTAGGCTTCATTGTTGGCGAAGAAGGTATCAGGGTGGATGAAACCAAAACCAAAGCTATCATCGAGATGCCACCACCCCAAGACTGAGAAAGAAATTCGGGGTTTCCTCGGGCGAATCCAATATATCAGCCGATTCATCGCACAACTCACTCCGGTCTGCGAACCCATATTCAAGCTGTTACGAAAGAACTCTCCAAAAATGGAATGATGACTGCCAAGCGGCCTTCGATAAAATCAAAGATACTTGCTAAATCCTCCAGTGCTCGTGCCGCCTACCCCAGGTAGGCCACTTCTGTTGTATATCTCTGTCGCGGCAGAAGCAATCGGATGCGTCCTCGGCCAACAGATGATACGGGAAGAAAGGAGCAAGCGATCTACTATCTAAGCCGACGGTTTTTCAAGCTACGAAGCCAAATATTCCAGCTTAGAAAGACATGCCTCCCTAGTTTGGGAACACAACGGCTACAGGCAGACATGATCACGATCCTCACTCCGATACTTCTGCTCGCTCGCATGATCCGTTGAAGTACTTGTTCGAAAACCAGCACTGACGGGCAGATCGCAAAATGGCAGCTACTGCTTTCTGAGTTTGACATCACATATGTCACCCAGAAGGCAATCAAGGGGCAAGCACTGGCCGATCATTTAGCACACCACCCTGCCCAACTACCAACCTCTGAAGACCTTCTTCCCCGACGAGGACATCCTCCAGATCGAGGGAGAAGAGGAAAGAAAGCAGGAGAGTGGACACTCTTCTTCGACGGAGCTGCAAACTCGAAGGGGAGTGGAGTAGGCGCCATACTCTACTCCCCCAAGACGTCCCATTTCCTATATCCAGAAGACTAGCATTCCAGTGCACCAACAATGTAGCTGAATATGAGGCATGCATCGCCGGTCTAAGAGAAGCCATCATCCTCAACGTAAAAAGTTACGAGTCTTCGGAGATTCGCAACTCATCATCAATCAGATAAATGGCGATTGGAAGACCAAGGATGAGAAGCTGATTCCTTATCACGTCTATCTGGAGAATTGATCGAGGAATTCGAGGAGATCACGTTCTCTTACATGCCTCGGGTCAAGAATCAGTTTGCGGACGCTCTAGCTACCTCCCTCGCTTCAATGCTGGAAATCCCAAAAGGAGTAGCTGAATGGGAACTCACCTGTCGAACTCCAGGAGGAACCTGCATTCTGCCTACAAATCGAAGAAGCTGAACCTGCCCCAAAT
Organism: Magnolia officinalis; assembly: GCA_021015155.1. Classification (NCBI taxonomy): domain Eukaryota; kingdom Viridiplantae; phylum Streptophyta; class Magnoliopsida; order Magnoliales; family Magnoliaceae; genus Magnolia; species Magnolia officinalis. The sequence goes on along the minus strand of JAJHSJ010000180.1, from coordinate 2,052 downwards.
GATCAGCCATGGTACACAGACATCAAAAATACCTCGAACATCAGAAGTACCCGAAGGAGCGGCTTTGCCTGATCGCCGCACAATACAAAGACTAGCAGCTCAGTTCGTGATCATCGGGGGTATCCTCTTTACAGCGATCCTTCAACCAAGTCCTTCTCCGCTGTGTGGATGAGACAGAGGCAGCCCACATCATGTCAGAAATCCACGAAGAGACTATGCGGCCCGCATATGAATGGACACATGATGGCAAAGAAGATCCTACGACTCGGCTACTACTGGCTTACAATGGAAACAGATTGCTGCAAGCACGTCAGGAGATGCTTCAAGTGTCAGGAGCACGCAAACCAGATCCATGCCCTGCCTCCGAACTCTACAACTTGACGGCACCATGGCCCTTCTCTGTATGGGGACTCGACATCATAGGCAAGATCAATCCTAAAGCTTCAAATGGGCATGAATATATCCTGGTGGCAGTAGATTACTTCACTAAATGGATAGAAGCAGCATCCTATACCACTATTGCAGCATCTCATGTGGTCAAATTCATAAAGACAACATCATCAGCCGATATGGGGTCCCTCACGCCATTACACTGACAATGGAACTCCGTTCGTCAACAAAAGATGAACGATTTCCTCGACAAGTTTAAAGTTCAACGCCATCGATCGAGCCCCTACCGCCCTCAGATGAATGGTGGGGTGGAAGCCGCAAACAAGACTATCATCCGCATACTCGAAAAGATGGTGAAGACATATCGTGACTGGTCAGAAATGCTTCCTTATGCACTCTGGGCTTATCGCACGTCTGTACGGTCTGCTACAAGGCACAACTCCATATGAACTCGTTTACGGAATGGAAGCAGTACTACCAGTCGAAATCGAAATCCCCTCACTGCGGATACTGCTGGAAAGTGAAGTCGAGGAAGGCGAGTGGCAACAAGCAAGGTACGATCAACTGCATCTGGCAGATGAAAAGCGCATGCGAGCGCTAAGCCACTCCCAATGCTATCAAAGAAGGATCGCTCGAGCTTACAACAAGAGAGTCCGAAGAGAAGTTTCAAAGTCGGTGACATGGTCATGAAACGTATCCTGCCGCCTCATTTGCCAGATCCCAGAGGAAAATTCAAACCATTGTGGGATGGACCACTGATCATTCGGGAAGTACTCCCAGGAGGTGCTCTTCGGCTCACACCAATCTGAAAGGCGAGGATCTTCCCGAGCCCATCAACGCCGACAATGTGAAAATCTATCACAGGTAACCCTACCGAACCTTGTCAATGATTACAATCGAAAGCTGCATTTTCACCTCCTTACCAAAAACTGTATACACCCTTTCCAGAAACACCTATCATACCCCCAAAAAAAAAAAGAAGAAAGGAAGAAAACCAAAACAAAAGAAGAAAAAAAAGAAAAAGAAAAGACAAAAAGAAACACTCAACAAAAATTCTAAAAAAACAAAAAAAGAGAAGAAACCCATTCCACATCCCTAGTAATCTATCCCGAATAATTTCAAGCAGCTTACAATTGTGATCAAAGACAAGGACAGGCAGGTAGCCAATCGGCCAGCTATGAAGGAAGTTTCTCTTCATCACTCCTAGCACTCAAAAAAAAAAAAAAAAGAATAAAGGCATGCCTAAGCAAAACGGGCGAGTTGAAAACCTGAAAAGGCGGCTCGAGTAAAAACAGCAGGCATGTAGCGACTTGGTGAAAACCTGAAAGGGCGCCAAGGGTAAAAAAGCACAAGCTGCCAAGGGGCAGGCAGATCAAAACCCGGGACGTAGTAAAATCCGAAAGGACACTACGGGCAAAAATGACGGAAAAGTCGGACGTAGCGAAAACCTGAGAAGGCGCTACGGGTAAAAATGACAAGAAATAAAAAAACTAAAATAAAGGTGCAGGAACAGAAGAAGCCGAAGCAGCAAACGTCACAACGAGATACAAAGAAGGATCAACTTCAGATCAGTACTCCATCAGATGTTGCTCAAATCTAGGGGAAGCAATCCTGGACACTTCTCAGGGATCAAGACCCCAAGGAACACAGTCTAGAATACTG
>JAJHSJ010000507.1:0-58293 GCA_021015155.1 Magnolia officinalis | reverse complement strand
TTTGTTTAACTCATTTTAGGACAAGAGGCAAAAAAGTGATCCGGATCCGAGACTCAAGTGGGCCGAAAGGGGAGAATTGAACGTCACGGTTGAAATATTCGTGGGGACATGGAATTTTGAATCAGGATATTATTCTTGTTTTCAGTTCATCGCGCGCAAGTAGGAATGATGTGATGAACGGAATGGATGTCATGTGAGCATTACTGTCGACTCTAGGAAATTTCAATGGTAGGGATTTCCCTGCCCACCTTCCTTTACTGAGGCCACTTGAGTCTTGGATCTATATTTTTTTGGATTTGTCCTAAAACGATCTCAAAAAAAAGGATGGATGTGATGGATTTATCAAAAAACATCGTGATGACCCCAACATAGGATTCATCGCAGGAACTTCCTGCGACAGTCCCTGTATTGGGCAAAGTAGGTGCTCTGTGGGCCCCTGATGTATTTGTTTCATTGATGCCATCCATATAGTTTTCCATATCATTTTATGGTATTAGACCAAAAATGAAGTATATGCAAATCTCGATTTGGCCACATTACATGAAACAATGTTAAATGAGCTTAGACCATAAAAACCTCTAGGGGAAACGGATTGGCTACTCCCCTGCCACCAGCCAATGGCTGATGACCTATGCTCTATGGGCCCCGCCATGACGTATTTGTTTCATCCATGCCGTCCATCTATTTTTCTAGATTATTTCATGGTATTACAAAAAAAAAAATTTTGAGGTATATCCCAATCTCAAGTAGACCACATTATAGGAAACAGTGTTGAATGAATTATTGGATCAAGTTGATCTTTGTTTTTTTCCCTTCATCTGGGACTTTATGAGTTAATCAATAGATTGGATGTTAAATAAACAGTACAGTGGGCCTTAGGAGGATTTAAATGATTGATATCCAATCACTATTGTTTTCCTGTGGTGTGGTCCCCCTGAGATTTATATCCCTATCATTTTTGGAATAAATCCCTTAAATGATCTTTAAAAATGGATGATCGGAATGGATGAAACATATACATCATGGTGGGGCCCATAGAGCACCGACCACTAGCCATGGGGTGGTGGCAAGGTGAGTAGCCAATCCGTTTATGTGAGAACGTGACAGTTTTTCCCTGATACAGATGCCTTGGGGCCGGGCTGTGTGTGTTTGGCCCACCTTGGAAGTGCAATCTATTTGTGAATGTATCTCTCCTCCTTCTTTTTCTTTTTCCAACAGGAGTCGTTTGGATGCCTGTATGTCTTTAGTTGTAAAGGAATTACATGTTATAACATATTACAACTTTCAGTTGTAAAGTAAAACCCATAAAAAACTCATGTTTCAAGTCACACGTAAAGTTCTTACCGCTAGTAGAACACAATAGTTGATATACATTCATAATACGTGGGGCCCACTTCAATGTATATGGTACATTCAATCTATCCATCATTTGCTTCCCTTGATGCTCCTATGGTCCTAATTAAGAAAAAAACTCATAGATTATCAAACGGACTACATCAGAGAAGGATGGGATATCCACCATTAAAATCTCTTCAATTGCATTTGGAGCCCACTGTGATGGGTGGAGGTGATACAATCCCTTTAGTGTGTGCTTGCTTTAATGATCTCTTAGATTTCGATAATTACGGGGTGACTATACCACGGAGCATCCATAGTCGACCAACAATTGCAACTGATATATCAAATCATGTTGCTAACCTGGCCAATTTTGGAAACTCATTCATTAAAGAGGTGTCCATATTGCCGACACATCCTTTCAAAATATGATTTTCTCTCCATTCAATCGAGAGAAACAAATGTCCTCCTTAAACTTTAGTTTTATACTGCAGACGCCCCTTCACAACCTAAGGCCCTTTATACAGGGAAGCAACCGATTTTCTTTAGAGAGAATTTTTCTCCATCGCAAACCGCCACCACCTCTTCCCTAATAGCAAAAGATTCATAGTCTCCAAAGTTTTTATGCTAGCCCCTCATTCATTATATGGCTTCCACGCACCTCTCAAGATAAAATGTGAAACTTATTCTTGTCTTCGGATCATTGCCTTAAAAAGTCCCCCTAATTTTCTCCAGGCAGTTCAACACTAATTCGGACATTTGAAAAGAGATATAAACTAGAGATGCATATTAGATAGGATTGCCTTGATTAGCACTATCCTACACCCTTAAAATAAGTATCTTTCTAGCAAGATAGCTTCCTCTCATCCATTTCCGCCAATTCATCGTACAAATGCTTTAGAGGTTTCCCAATACACAAAGGTAAACCTAGGTACGTGGAGGGAAATGGCCCTACCCCACACCCAAAAACTCCTGTGAGAATATTTATCTCCCCCTCCATTTTAATCTTCAACAATAACCCTTAGCTAAGTTCATCTTCAAGCTTAAAACGACTTTATAACAAGTAATCATCATACTGAGCGAATATACACACCGTGTTTTGTTTACGAACCTGTCTTTTTTGTAATTTCATGCCCCCAATGCAGAGAAAAAAACTGCAGGAACTTCCTGGTGGGCCCACCATGATGTTTATGGGAAATCCAAATCCAACCACGTCCGTCACTTTTGCAAGTTCATGTTAGTGTTGGATACGGTGATTTTTTGCAAATCCAAAACCATGAGAGAATCAGCCAGCCGTGAGATTATATTTTTTTTCCTAAGTTTAGCTGTAATAGATTTCTTTCTAGATTTTCTTTCTGGATTTTTTTCTTTCTTTAGATGCCCCTAGGATGAATCTAGACAAGGTTAAATTAGTAATTTCGTATATAAGAAAAAAGCAATAAAGGCAAATGTGTAATTCATTTTTCAAATCAGTCGGAATATAGCAACAGCAGCAGTCTCTGTTTCTTTTCTAAAAAGGTTTATTTCTGTTTTTGTGTGGCTACAGCCACTCGTTAGCAAAAGCTATTCTCGTCAGCGGAAGGTGTGGGGTTTACAACCCAACAAAGTGGTATCAGAGCTTTTGATCCTTGGGCCTCATCAGCCGTGAGAAGGAGCTGGTGATCCTTGGGCCTCATCAACCGTGAGAAGGTGGTTTGCACTCCCTGTTTTCAAAACGTGAGAAGGAGTTTTTTTCTTCAAAAATCAGATCCTAAAGTTGTTTTTCAAAGCTGTTTTTTCAAAAGCAGTGAGAAGGAGGTTTTTCAGCAAAAATTTGTTTTAAAAAAACTCAGATTGAAAAAAATCTGTTTTCAAAACAAAAAAAAAAAAAAAATCAGATTTTAGCAAAATCTGTTTGAAACGTCCAGATCCACCATTTCAGAATTTTTTTTTTTTTTTTTTAAATTCAGATTTCTATTTCATCCATCTCCCTTCATTTTTTAAAAAAAATTCAGCCATTCCTTTTAAAAATAGAAAAGATGGCCAGCACAATCCAGCCGCAGGTTCTTAAGTTGTCAAAGGACAACTATGAAAAATGGTGCATCCAAATGAAGGCATTGTTCGGGTCCCAAGAACTATGGGAGATCATCACCGATGGGTATGAAGAACCCACTATGGAAGAAGAAGCTGCCTTCACCAATGAAGAAAAGATCGCTCTAAAAAATCAAAGGAAGAGAGACAATAAGGCTTTGTTTCTCCTTTATCAAGGGTTGGATGAATCCACCTTTGAAAAGATTTCGGAAGCAATATCAAGCAAGCAAGCATGGGATACTCTTGGTACCATCTTCAAGGGTGTAGATCGAGTGAAGCAGGTTTGCCTTCAAACATTAAGAGCCGAGTTCGAAGCGACTCACATGAAGGAAGGTGAGAATGTTACTGATTATTTTTCGCGTTTGCTTGTAACTGTCAATAATTTGAAAAGAAATGGTGAAAAGATTGAAGATGTTCAAGTTATTGAAAAGATACTTCGATCCCTCACAACCAAGTTTGAGCATGTGGTTGTGGTGATCGAAGAATCAAAAGATATTGAGAAACTCTCTATTGAGGAGTTGATGGGATCGTTGCAAGTTCATGAGCAACGAATGCAAAAGAATGTCAGTTCCATGCCAATGGAACAAGCTTTGGAGTCAAGATTGACTCTGAATGATAACAATGGTGGACGTGGAAGTTCACAATGTGGTGGACGTTTCGGTAACAATCGCGCAAGAGGCAGAGGGCGCAGATATCAACAAAACCATAGCCAAAACCAGCAGAAAAGTACCAATTTCCGTGGAAGAGGAAATGGTAGAGGCAGATCGATGCGTGGACGAGAAAGTACAAAGAACATCCAGTGTTATAATTGTAACAAGCTTGGCCGCTATGCATCTGATTGTTGGAGCAAGCCGGTTTATCAAGATGAGCTATCCAACTATGTCGAAGCATCTGGCTATGAACAAGAAAGCTCCACACTTCTCCTTGCACAAGAGAAAGGTGGTGATCAGCAGGATGTATGGTATCTCGACACGGGTGCAAGTAATCACATGTGCGGCGACAAGAAACTCTTTGTGGAACTCACAGAAGGAGTTCATGGCGATGTAATGTTTGGAGACTCATCAAAAATGCCAGTGAAAGGTAAAGGTAAAATCAAAATTTTTCAGAAGAATGGTGTTTCAAACTATATCTCCAATGTGTACTACGTGCCCAACATGAAAAGTAACATATTGAGTCTCAGACAGCTCCTCGAAAAAGGGTATGTCGTACACATGGAGAACTCTTCTCTTTCAATAAGAGATATGCATGGACGTTTGATTGTAAAAGTCCAGATGGCGAAGAATCGTATGTTTCCTCTCCATATAAACACAATGTTTGAGAAGTGTTTTTATGGAAAAGCAAAGAATGATTCCTGGACGTGGCATCTTCGCTTTGGCCATCTAAATTTCAGTGGCCTGAAACTTCTGTCCTCATCAAGCATGGTACATGGATTGCCTGCGATTGAAGTTCCAGAACATGTGTGTGAGGCGTGCACACTTGGAAAACAACAAAGGAACTCATTTTCGAGTGGAGTATCCCGAAGAGCAAGAGAACCGTTGCAGTTGGTTCACACTGACATCTGTGGACCATTAGAGCCAATCTCTCTTGGAGGTAATAAATACTTTATTACCTTCATTGACGATTTTAGTAGAAAATTGTGGGTGTATGTAATCAAAGAGAAGTCTGCTGCTTGTACTATTTTTAAAAATTTTAAGGCCCTTGTTGAAAAAGAAAGTAGTCTTAAAATAAAAACTCTTAGATCTGACAGAGGTGGGGAGTACACCTCAAATGTTTTTCGAGAATATTGCAGGGAACATGGCATTAAGCAGCAACACACTACAGCGTACACGCCACAACAAAATGGAATTGCAGAACGAAAGAACCGCACCATCCTCGACATGACGAGGACCATGCTGAAGGAGAAAAGTCTGCCAAAGAATTTCTGGGCAGAGGCAGTTGCATGTACTGCCTATCTGCTCAATAGGTGTCCAACCAAGAGCGTCAGATTCCAGACACCGCAGGAAGCATGGAGTGATTACAAGCCGAGCGTGGCGCACCTTAAGATCTTTGGGCGTATCGCCTACGCTCAAGTTCCAGAAGCGAGAAGGAAAAAGCTTGATGATCGTGGCGAGAAGTGCATCTTCATCGGCTACAGTGAAGAGTCAAAGGCATACAAGCTCTACAACCCACTAACCAATAAGCTGGTGGTAAGTAGAGATGTAGTATTCTGCGAGGAAGAATCTTGGAAGTGGAACCAGGAAGATTCGGCCAAAGAAAGTCAGGTTGAGGCCGAAGAATATGAAGAAGAGAGGCATGTGAATCAGGAGCAGATACTCACATCAGCCCCTTCGAATCGCAGAAGTCCAGGTGTACACTCCATATCTCCTGAAAGTACTTCATCAAATCAGAATTCATCCAGCACATCTTCATCACCCTTGGCTCCTATTAAAATGAGAAGCCTCAACGATATCTATGCAAAAACTGAGGAAGTGAATTTACTCTGCCTGTATACGGACCACGAGCCTCTCACATTCGAGGAGGCTGTGAATGAAGAATGTTGGATAAAGGCTATGGAAGAAGAGATTCATGCCATCGAGAAGAATCGAACATGGGAGTTGACCTCACTCCCTAAAAGCCAGAAGACCATTGGTCTCAAATGGGTGTACAAAATCAAGCGAAATGCCGATGGTAAGATCGAACGATATAAAGCAAGGCTCGTAGCAAAAGGTTACAAACAGAAATATGGGGTAGACTATGAAGAAGTTTTCGCCCCAGTTGCTCGCCTTGACACTGTAAGAATGATTATCTCCCTTGCAGCTCATCACAGTTGGATGATCTACCAACTGGATATGAAATGCATATTCCTAAATGGGATACTAGAAGAAGAAGTATACATTGACCAGCCTGAAGGCTTTGTCATGCATGGGGAGGAACATAAGGTGTATTGGCTGAAGAAAGCCCTGTATGGGTTAAAGCAAGCTCCTCATGCTTGGAATGCACGGATCGACGGTTATCTTCAAGAAAATGGTTTCACCAAATGTCCATATGAGCATGCCGTCTACACAAAGAAGAATGCCCGTGGTGATATGCTTATTGCTTGTTTATATGTTGATGATCTGTTGTTCACTGGAAACAGTCAGGCGATGTTTGAAGAATTCAAGCAGGCTATGTTCAAAGAGTTCGAGATGACTGATGGTGGATTGATGTCTTTCTTCTTGGGCATTGAGGTAAAGCAACAAGTCGGCGGCATTCACATATCCCAGAAGAAGTACACAAAGGAACTTCTTGAGAAGTTTCAGATGGTCGACTGTAAAGCCGTAAATACACCTGTTACAACAGGCCTGAAGCTCACGAAAGATGGAGAAGGAAGAAACGTCGACTCAACCCTATTCAAGAGCCTAATCGGAAGCTTAAGGTACCTCACAATCACTAGGCCAGATATAGTCTACAGTGTTGGGCTTTTAAGCCGGTATATGGAAGCCCCAAAAGAGTCACACTGGCTAGCTGCAAAACGAGTACTGAGGTATATCAAAGGGACTATTGAGTTTGGTCTTTTTTATCCGTACAATGATGAGGCAATGCTGTATGGATACTCTGATAGTGATTGGGGTGGTGACCAAGATGAAAGAAAAAGCACCACAGGCTATGTTTTCTATCTTGGGTCAACAACATTCACATGGAATTCGAAGAAACAGAGTGTGGTCGCCCTGTCTACATGTGAAGCAGAGTGCATGGCAGCATCGTCCACCGTCTGTGAAGGAATTTGGTTGAGAAATCTACTAAAGGAGCTGAAGCATCCGCAGGAAGAATCCACAGTCATATATGTGGATAACAAGTCGGCAATCGAGCTAGCTAAAAATCCAGTGCAGTATGGAAGAAGCAAACACATTGATACCCGATACCATTTTCTGAGAGATCGTGTGAAGCAGAAAATGATGAAATTAGAGTATTGTCATACTACGGAATAGGTGGCGGATATTTTTACAAAGGCATTGCCGACAGATGCATTCAAACGGCTAAGAACGATGCTCGGAATGAAGCCGATTTTGGTTTGAAGGGGAGTGTTGGATACGGTGATTTTTTACAAATCTAAAACCATGAGAGAATCAGCCAACCGTGAGATTATATTTTTTTTCCTAAGTTTAGCTGTAATAGATTTCTTTCTAGATTTTCTTTCTGATTTTTTTCTTTCTCTAGATGCCCCTAGGATGAATCTAGACAAGGTTAAATTAGTAATTTCGTATAATAAGAAAGCCAATAAAGGCAGATGTGTAATTCATTTTTCAAATCAGTCGGAATATAGCAACAGCAACAGTCTCTGTTTCTTTTCTAAAAAGGTTTATTTCTGTTTTTGTGTGGCTGCAGCCACTCGTTAGCAAAAGCTATTCTTGTCAGCGGAAGGTGTGGGGTTTACAACCCAACAGTTAGGACATGTGCCTAAAATTGACGGAAATTCAAAACTGAAGTGATCTGAAAACATAAAAATTAGCCTGATTCAAAACTTTTGTGGCCCCACTTCAACGGTGGACATTCAATCTTCTGTAAAATGCAGCACATCTCAGTTTTGAATTTCCTTCATTTTTTAGTCCATGTCCTAACAGATCTTTTCCCGCCTGACTTCCGGTGGCTGGAAGTTCCTGTGAAAGGCTTTTGCAGGCTTACCAAGGGGAAACAGATTGGCTACTCACACTGGCTAGTGGTCGGTGTTATGTGGACCCCAAAAATGATTTATGTGTCTCATCCATGCCGTCCATTTATTTTTCTAGATAATTGTATGGTATGAACTCAAAACCAAGTTAGATCAAAATCTCAAGTGAGTCACACAGTGTTGATTGAACTCTCATCATTAAAAACCTCTTGGGCTGAGAAAGCTTTGCATCAAGCTGATATATGTTTTTTGACTTCATCCAGGTCTGTATGACCTAATCTACAGGTTGGATGTTAAATCAACATTACAGTGGGCCCTAGGACGTTTTTAATGGTAAAGGTTCAATCACTACTGTTTTCCATGGTGTGGTCCATTTTAGATTTTGAACTGCCTCATTTATGGGATAAATTATTACAATGTTGTGTAAAAATCGATGGACAGTGTGGATAAAACATATAAATCATGGTGGGGCCCACATAGCACAAACCATTAGTCACTGGCTTGTGGCAGCGTCACTTTCCAAGCCAAACCGTGTCCGATTTTGAGTTTCTTTCTTTTGGGTGGGTTGTTTTTTATGGCAGGATTGTAATTTTTTAAGTTTAATGGGGAAGTTATGTGAGGATAATTGGGGTTACGCTGTTACATTCGGAACCGGATTGGCTACGCACCTTGCATATGATTCATTTTTTCTATAATGCTTTAAAATTATATCGAAAGATAGATGAACGGTGTAGATATAATAAATATATCACTTTAGGGCCCGTGTAACTTTGATCTCCTTTGAACCGTTCGTACAACTCGGAGCGTCAGCTCTCGTCTTAGCACGACACGTACCTACAACAGCTATACATGTACACCAGCCAATCCGCTTCCAATTTTCCGTTTCTGCGTTAAACCCACTCCCCTGCATCGCAGATCCGAAATGAATATCTCCACTCGCTCGATGATTGGTTGGAAGGGAGCCCGCCCCATCAATAAAAACCGCCAGTTTACCAAATGAAGAGAGAATGGATGGGGTGGCGTCGTGAGAGCGGATTGTCATTTCTGGCACGTATGACAGAACAGGCATGCAGATGGTGGAAATGCATGCGTAGGCGATATGACCAAAACACCCATTGGAAAGGACCGAATTTCGCTGTGCTAGAAAAGGTAAGAGTGTTCTTGTTTGTTATTATGACCAGATTACCCCTAATGTTGCCAAATGGGAGTTATTTGATACTCGTGATGATGATTATGGTTCATACGTAGGCCCTTTAAAATGCTATACGTTGAATATTTTAACTTAAAATTAAACTGAGTAAATTGTGAAATACAATGTCTAAAAATTATGGTCCAGAAATAAAATTGTTTGAACCATCCTAACCTCTGATTTAGAGATACATGTTTGTGTAAGTAATGTTGAGATGTGGAGCCACATTTGGACGGCCGCTCGACCAGTCGAGTGATTTGCTCGACCGGTCAAGTGGTCCGCTCGACCAGTCGTGGACTGGCTCGACTCATTTTTCAGCGAGTTAGGATTTTAGATATCTCAGGTGCTCGACCAGTCGTGGGATGTTCTCGACCGGTCGAGGGTGCCACTCGACCGGTCAAAGACTCCGCATGACCAATCGAGCTTACTTAGATTTGATTCCGGATTTGATACAGACTGAGAAAATTTGAGTTAGTTTTCGTAGAGGTGCAAAAGGAAAGTTGCCTAAACTATAAATAGGTGTCCCTAGGGCTTTTCTAGATGAATGGAAAAGCTTTTCTAGGTGATGGGAAATAATTCTAAGATGTGGGCAAAGGATTTTCTCTATACTTCCAAGGGAGAGGTTAGTATATTGCCTTGTAATCTTCATTTTTCTTCATAGTGGAAGTTTGCATCTGTGGGTTTTTACCCTTGTTGGGGTTTTCCACGTATATCTTATCTTGTGAATTGTTAGGAATGCTTTGATTATGTTTCTAGTCTATATTTCTTCTTGTTTGTCGTTTGTGGGTGAGACCGGAGATTGGATCTCGGTTCACTGCGTTGTTGGTGTGCTGCGCAACAACTAGTATCAAAGCTATTGGTTTAGTTCTATTGGGAGCGATGACGGAAGAAGGGAAGACTAGAATTGAGAAGTTTGATGGTTCAAACTTTACCTTCTAGAAGATGCAGATGGAAGATTATCTGTATCAGAAGGACCTCTATATTCCTCTAGGAGGAAAAGAGAAGAAACCAGAAAAGATGACAAATGATGAATGATTTTTATTGGATTGGAATGCTTTAGGAATGATCCGACTCTCTTTGTCTAAGATCGTCGCCTTCAATATATCCAAGATGAAAACCACAAAAGAATTAATAGAAGCCCTAGCCACCATGTATGAAAAACCCTCGGCGTCCAACAAGGTCCATCTTATGAAATAGCTATTCAACATGAAGATGTCAGATGGTGGGAGCGTGGCTGAACATCTAAACGAGTTCAACACAGTCACGAGCCAGTTGGAATCCGTTGGCATCTTATGAAATAGAGACGGTCTAAGTCGAGGAAGAAGTCCAAGGGACCGAAAGACAAAGACGGGTGTTGGCATTGCGACAAGAAGGGGCACATGAAACGTGATTGCAAGGCGCTTAAGAAACAAGACGGAAGCTCTCAAAGCGGGAAGGATTCAGTGAATCTATTTGAGGAGAGTGACATTGAGGCGTTAATCTTTTCTCTTGATACGAGGAATGAGTCTTGAGTTATAGACTCGGGTGCTTTGTTTCATGCCACTTCATGTAAGGAAGTTCTGCGTAATTATGTAACAGGTGACTTCGGGAGAGTCTACCTGGGTGATGATGAGTCGTGCAGTACTGTTGGAAAGGGAGACGTTCATATAAATCAGAAAGACAGAACGGCTTTAAAATTGAAGGATGTTAGGCATGTACCGAGTTTGAAACGGAACTTGATCTCAATGGGGCAGTTGGCCGATACCGGTTATGTGACAACATTCACCAGTGATTCCTGGAAGATCACAAAAGGTGCCTTGGTGATATGTCGAGGTAAGAAGGAAGATACTTTGTACGTGACTTCAGGATCGTATAGTTCACTCGCAGTCGCATTAACTATAGTAAATGGGCAGTTATGACATAAGAGGTTGAGACATATGAGTGAGAAAGGGATGAAAGTGCTATGGTCAAAAGGGAAGCTACCAGGGTTGAAGTCTATTGACTTGAAATTCTACGAGGACTGTGTGTATGACAAGCAGAAGAGAGTAAGTTTCAAGAAGACAGGACACACTCCAAAGACGCATCTGTTGGAGCTTGTACACACTAATGTGTGGGGACCGGCACAGGTATTATCTCTTGGTGTCTCACGTTATTTTGTTTCTTTTATTGATGATGCTAGTAGAAAACAGTGGGTCTATTTCTTAAAATATAAATCTGATGTATTTGATGTATTTAAGAAGTGGAAAGTTATGGTAAAAAATAAAATAGGTAAAACAATAAAATGTCTCAGATCTGATAATGGGGGAGAATACTGTAGTAAGAGGTTTGAGGAGTATTGTGCAACAAATGGAATTAAAATCAGAAAATGATTCCAGGGACACCACAACAGAATGGTGTGGCTGAGCGCATTCATAGGACCATCCTTGAGCGCGTCAGGAGCATGATGTTACATGCAGGGTTACCTAAGACCTTTTGGGCAGATGCTGTGAATACTGTCGCATATCTCATCAATAGAAATCCTCAGCACCATTGGATGGTGGGCTACCAGAAGAAATGTAGACTGGGAAAGAAGTGAACCTTGCACATCTTAGAGTGTTCAATTGTACTTCATATGTTCACATTGATGCAGAGCAGAGAAACAAGCTGGATGTGAAGTCCAGGAGGTGCACGTTTATAGGCTACAGACAGCATGATTTTGGCTACAAGTTTTAGGATGCTGAAAATAGAAAAATCATCAGAAGCAAGGACGTAAACTTCAATGAAAAAGTGATGCATAAGGACAGTGTGCAAGAAAATAAGGTCGAGGAGAAAGAATTCGTAGAGTTGGAATAGTTACCGGACACGGGTGTTACAGCGCTATAGGATGATGATGCACAGGAGCATTATGAGGCAGAGCCACAGACACCGGTTGTGAGGAGGTCCACTCGGGAGAGGAGACCCACGGTCTAATACTCACCCTCTTTACATTATCTACTGCTGACAGATAATGGTGAATCAGAGTGTTTTGAAGAGGCATTACAGTCGGATACACGGGTTAAGTGGGAGCAGGCCGTGGATGATGAGATGGACTCTCTTGAGTCTAATCGTACATGGGAGCTAGTCACTGTACCCAAGGGTAAGAAAGCTCTTCATAATAAGTGGGTTTACAGACTGAAGGAGGAACACAATGGTTCGAAATGGTACAAGGTTAGACTGGTTGTGAAAGGGTTTCAACAAAAGGCAGGTATCGATTTCACTGAAATATTTTCACCGGTAGTGAAAATGTCTACGATTCGCATGGTCTTGAGTATAGTAGTTACAGAGGTCTTACATCTAAAGCAGCTAGATGTTAAGACAACCTTTCTTCATGAGGACCTTAAATATATATATATATATATATATATATATATATATATATATATTATATATATATATATATATATATATATATGCATCAGCCAACAGGTTACGTGGCACCAGAAAAGTAAAACAAGGTGTGCAGACTGAAGAAGAGTTTATATGGCCTGAAGCAGGCCCCGAGGCAGTGGTACAAGAAGTTCGACAGTTTCATGTTAGGAAACGTTTCAGGAGATGTCATGTAGACTACTGTTGCTATTTGAAGAAGTTGATACGTCGTACATCATCCTTATTCTGTATGTTGATGATATGCTTGTGGCCGATTTAAGTATGAAGGACATCTCAGATATCAAAAGACAACTGTCTATAGAATTTGCCATGAAGGATTTAGGAGCTGCAAAACAAATCCTAAGCATGAGGCTAAAACGTGACAGGGAAAACAAGAAACTGGTTTTGTCATAGGTAGAATACATAGCCAAGGTACTTGATCGATTCAATATGGGAGGTGCTAAGCCGATTAGCACTCCATTAGCCAATCACTTCAAGCTATCTAAGGAGTAAGGTGCAAAGACGTAGGAGGAACGGGACTACATGGCTAAAGTCCCATACGCGTCAGTTATTGAGAGTCTTATTTAAGCTATGGTGAGCACGAGGCCAGACATTGCTCAAGTAATGAGAGTTGTTAGCAGGTTCATGAACAACCCCGGGAAGGAACATTGAGAAGCTGTGAAGTGGATCCTCAGATACTTGGTAGGTACTGTGGATATAGGGTTGTGCTATGGTGGATTAGAAATCAAGCTACAAGGCTATGTGGATTCAGATTTTGTAGGAGATATCGACAGCAGAAGAAGTACTATAGGTTACGTCTTTACTATGGGTAGTGCTGCAGTCAGTTTGGTCTCTCAGTTACAGAAGATAGTATATATCTATCAGTACAACGAAAGCAGAATATGTTGCGGCTACAGAAGCATGCAAGGAGATAGTGTGGATGCAAGGTTTCATAAAAGAGTTGGGTAAGAAGCAAACAAATTGTAAGTTGTACAGTGATAGTTAGAGTGCAATATACTTGGCTAAGAATTCAGCCTTTCATTCGAGGACCAAGCATATTGACATCAGATATCACTTCATACGTTCGTTACTAGAAGATGGATCGATTACTCTGGAGAAGATTCATACAAGTGAGAATCCTGCGGATATGCTGACCAAGGCGATCACACGGGAGAAGATGAAGCTCTGTTCAGCTTTGATTAGTCTTCAGACTTGAAGACGGGAAAATATGCACTCCGGATGTAGAAGACGAAGGTTTATGCCGATGTGTCTCCAAGTGGCAGATTGTTGAGATGTGGAGCCACATCTGGACTGCCACTCGACCAGTCGAGTGACCTGCTTGAACGGTCGAGTGGCCTACTCGACCAGTCGTGGACTGGCTCGACTCGTTTTCTAGCGAGTTGGGATGTTCTCGACCGGTCGAGGGTGTCGCTCGATCGGTCAAAGACTCCGCACGACCAGTCGAGCTTACACAGATTTGAGTCCAAACTTAATACGGACTGCGAAAATTTAAGTCAGTTTTCGTAGAGGTGCGAAAGGGAAGTTGCCTAAACTATAAATAGGTGTCCCTAGGGCTTTTCTAGATGAATGGGAAAGCTTTTCTAGGTGATGGAAAATAATTCTAAGGTGTGGGCAAAGGGTTTTCTCTGTACTTCCAAGGGAGAGGTTAGTATATTGCCTTGTAATATTCGTTTTTCTTCATAGTGGAAGTTTGCATTCGTGGGTTTTTACTCTTGTTGGGGTTTTTCCACATATATCTTGTCTTGTGGTTTGTTTGTAATGTTTTGATTCTGTTTTTAGTCTATATTTCTTCTTGTCTATCGTTTGTGGGTGAGACCAGAGATTGGATCATGGTTCACTGCGTTGTTGGCGTGCTGCGCAACAAGTAAAACCATTGGATGGTTTTAAGGCCCATCTGGGAGCGTGGATTAGGAACCCTTGATTTGGAATTCTCTAAATTTGAAACCCCTTGGATTTGAAATCTTCTCATTGTGTTTGGCGCTTGGATTCAGAATCAACTTTAATCTAAAGGTAGTTATGCATAGTATATTTATAGGGGTTTGAATTTAATTACTAAATTAACTTTAATATCTTTAATTAGTGAACATATGTAATGTTTGACACAATGGTTGTAATAAGCTCGTTGAAATATATACTTTTCCCGAAGATGATGAAATTCCAAGTCTCGAATGAGCAACTAGCATAAGATCACTCCAAGTGACTAACCAATGATTTTTAACTGTTGATTTAGATGGACAATGTTTCGACGACGCTGATCATCGAATTAAAATAATTATAGTAATGCAATTGATAATCTAATTATTTTGGGATATCATTAGTGAGTCATGTGTTCTATAGATTAATAGTCTAGTGACACACATATTAGACATGCAACTCTTGAAAGAATTTTAGATGTAATCCAAGATCTCACCGGATTACTTTACTGTGCCAAAGAAACATGGGATTTGAAACCCCAATTACTTCATGGTGCCAAACAAATAGGCGATTTGAAACTCCTTCAAATCGTCTCATATCCATGGTGCCAAATGACCCCTTAGTTACTTGTCGTCCAATAAAAATGTCCACTAATTAGATAGTTAGATAATCAAATAAGTTGTAACTTTTTGGTTCATAGTACATCTAAACTTGTGGAAATAATCTAGATTACTTTTAAAAAAAAGATAATTAGTAAGTGCTCGTGTATCATTCATCACACTCTTGCAGAGCATTGATTTTCCTTTCTCCGTCCTTTCACCCTAATAAAGAGGAATGTTAAATGCATTTGTTGCACACGTGAGGGGGGCACGTGTTAGAGATCAGAATCGTTCATCAGGCCATCCTACAATGTGGAGGCGGTAACTCATGTAGGCCATACCAAACCATTGGTTCCAAATTTTCTTACATCGGTGGCCCACTTGATGATCCTATTTTGTGTGATTTTAGATTGCATGGAGTTCACGCACAGAAGATCGCCTGAAGAGTTGTGGATTGTGTGGTGACCTGAACACCCGGTAGGTACATAGTTCAGGACTATGTTATATCCACACCAACCAAAATTGAAGCATATCCAAAGCTGAAGTGGACCACACCACGCGAAACAGTGAGGATAATCATGTTCACCGTTGAACCCTTCCTAAAGCCAAATGTTGAAGGGTTGGCATCTCCTGCGTTAGATTATTAGGCCATCCAACGTCCATGTTGGGGGGCCATCAGAGCGATGGTGTGGATCACTTAACCACATGCCCGAACATATGTGTAAACCAGCCAATCCCTATGCGTCCGGATTGGGTACTTCCTCCGCCTCCACATTGTAGGGTATTATCGACACTATCCATCCATTCTTCCATGTCATATAATTAGCTAACGAGCCCAAAAAAGAGTTAGATCCCAGGCTCAAATGGACCACAAAAGGGGTATTAAATACTTACCGTTGAAAACTTCTTGGGGGCACATAAGTTTTGTATCAAGCTGTTTTTTTTTTTTTTTTTTTCCATTCATCCAGATCCCTATGACCCTATGAACAGGTTGGATTTCAAATAAACATGACTGTGGGCCCTAGGATGATTTCAACAATAAATATCATTAGCAACACTGTTTCCGGTGGTGTGGCCGATTTGAACCTTTTACTTTTCTTATTTTTGGATTTGTATACTAAAATGACATGTTAAAATGGGTGGACGGTGTGGATGAAACCCATACATCATTGTGGGCCCTTCGAGCCCAGTCTGTCCCCAGCTTGGGACAGGCGGGGAAGTACCCAATCAGCACCCCATCCCTATACGGTAAGGATCAAAGGCTGATATGCAAATCAGGTCCATTCATATGAAGCACTCTAGCGTTCTTGATTTCTCCAAAATTGTACTTATTTGACAATCCCATCCCTCTAATATGTGGCCATTAAAAATCTTCGGTTGAGAACAAAGACAATTAACGATCAAGTAGGTAATGAGATACCTCGTTTCAACACTTGGAGTGTGTTGGTATCGATCCCTAGTGGGGGTGGCTAACATGGAGTGTGTGTACTGACATGGGTGTGAACTAACAAGCTAACCCAAAAATTTAAATTAAAAAAGAAAAGAAAAGAGAGAGAGAGTAGGGAATGGGATAAACCTGGATGAAAAAAATAATGGATAGGATTCTCTCATGGTCCAGTGCGAATTTCTGGTGGGACCCACGTATAATCAATAATTGCTGCTGGATGGGCATGGTCAGCCACTGCATGATCAAGGTCTTAAATCACCATGATCAGAAGATCAGAGCCATTCTATAACGATTGAGGGCATGCAACATTCACCATAAGAGTGAAAGTTTATCCCATTCCCTACTTTTGGATCCTTACTCTGGCTGAGTATCCATAGGTGGTGAGATTCCACTAGCGTGAGTGTGTGGAGTGTGTGTGAGTGTGTTAAAAAAAAAAAAAAAACATGCACCATAAGAGTGAAAGCGATATCACCCTCCGATCATGAAAGTCATCTTCAGGCGACTGAGTACTACTCCTATCCAGTGGTCCTTATGATCATAAATGCACACATCCGCTATCATTTTCTCCGTCTCTTCACACGTGTGGCCCATCTGATTAATGGTCTTGCAGGGTGGAACGTCCACTGCGGAAAAGGTTGGATTCTACACTCATGTTAGAGGTTGGTATGTGTGGTGATATTAAGTTCTACCACATCTAATGGGCTACCATGAAAAAAATTGCATTAATCTGATGGTTCAATCATCCTTAAATTAGCTTTATTTTCATAGCCGTCCGTTTTTAGGAAGACATGGATGGAACGATTATGATTACCTAATAAAAGTGGTACTTGGGAATCATAAGCAATCCATGATGGTTCGTGATAAAAAAGGTATATCAAATAGTTGATTTGATCGATTTTTATGTAGAAACTCTTGACCGTCCATATTGAAGGCCACTGATCGAATGGTTAACATTCGTCAGAACAGTGTGATGTTTGCATTTCGCATCAGAAATTGGATGTACGGTGTGGATAAATCACATACATTCACTGTGGGCCCAACAGTGTTTAATCAATGAGATTAACTCAGAAATCAATCCGCTTGAACGGAAATGATCCCTATTCCCGATCTTATATAATGTACGCCTCCTTCTATCCTTATTTTCCTCCTTTCTTTGCCATGGCGGCTTATACTCCTCAACCTAGCTCTGATACCTCCGACACCGCTAGCAATCCTGATACCTCCGACACCGTCAGCAATCCTCTCCCTTCTCTCATTACTCCCGCAAACGCCAACCCTGATACCTCCGACACCGCCAGCAATCCTCTCCCTTCTCTCATTACTCCCGCAAACGCCAACCCAAATCCAAATGACATTATTGGAGAAGATCCGACGCCTGAAGCACACGTGGCGAATGTGAGAAGTACGATACCTATTTCATTTTCTTCCTCATACCGCTACCAGATGCTGCATTCGTTGGCGTCCGCCAGCAATGGAAAACGCTGCAACAGAAATAGCACCTAGCTGTCATTTTCCTCTCTCTTCTGTTCATGGAGACGCTGCGAAAAACGTCTTGAATCCAAAACTCAAGCGGCCATACCAGAGGGAAAACTGGTAAACAGCTCCTCTGATATGGTCACCGTGTTGAAACATTTATTTTCCACCTGGTATGGCCACCGTGTTGAGACCTGTGATAGTATACTATGGGTCCCACCTCCTATCAGAGGTCTCCATCCATTCTTTCTACATGCACCGGTCGGGGCATGTGACTCTCCAGGCCCACCTCGAGACCCACTTGGAGAGCTTGGATGTGGTGCTGCCGAGTCCGTTATCAAGGACCGGCTATTACGCGGGGCCGGGGATTTCAGAGTTGAAATGCTTTCCGGGGACGCGGATTTTTGCAGCTTTCGCAGGTTACTGCTCGGGGAACCTATGTAGGGCCCACCATAATGTTTTTAATAAATCCACCACGTCCATCCGTTTTGTTAGCTCATTTTAGGACAAGAGGCCAAAAGCAATCCGGATCCAAGACTCAAGTGAGCCGAAAACGAGAGAATTGAACGTCCACGGTTAAAATATTCATGTGGACACGGAATTTTTGAATCAGGATATTATTCTTGTTTTCAGTTCATCCCAGTAGGAATGATGTTATGAACGGGATGTATGTCATGTGAGCATCACCGTCGACTATAGGAAAATTTCAATGGTAGGGATTTCCCTACCCACCTTTTCCTTTACTGAGGCCCACTTGAGACTTGGATCCGGATTTATTTTTTTTGGCCTTTCGTCCTAAAACGAGCTCAAAAAAAGGATGGACGTGATGGATTTATCCAAAACATCATGATGGCCCCACATAGGTTTCCTTCGCAGGAACTTCCTGCGGCAGCGTCCTTTCTTGGGCAAAGTATACCGAGATTTTTTTCGACTAGTGTGCGTTCAGGGTTTCCAGCCAATGGCCGATGGTCGGTGCTCTGTTAGCCTTCCATGATGTATTTGTTTCATCGATGCAGTCCATATATTTTTTCATATTTTTTATGGTATTAGACAAAAAATGAAGTATATACAAATCTCAATTTGGACACATTACAGGAAGCAATGTTAAATGAGCTTCGACCATTAAAAACCTTTGGGGGAAATGGATTGGCTACTCCCCTGCCACCAGTCAATGGCTGGTGGTCGGTGCTCTGTGGGCCCCACCAGGATGTATTTTTTTTCATCCATGCCGTCCATCTAGTTTTTTAGATTATTTCATGGTATTACAAAAAAAAAAGAGGTATATCCCAATCTCAAGTGGACCACATTACAGGAAACAGTGTTGAATGAAGTATTGGATCGAGTTGATCTTTGTTTTTTTCCCTTCATCTGGGTCTTTATGACCTAATCAACAGATTGGATGTCAAATAAACAGTACTGTGGGCCTTAGGAGGATTTAAATGATGGATATCCAATTAGTATTGTTTTCCTGTGGTGTGGTCCACCTGAGATTTATATCCCTCTCATTTTTGGAGTAAACCCCTAAAATGATCTTTAAAAATGGATGAACGGAATGGATGAAACACAAACATCATGGTGGGGCCCACAGAGCACCGACCACCAGACACGAGGTGGTGGCAGGGTGAGTAGTCAATCCGTTTTCCTGTGAGAACGTGACGGTTGGATTCCCTGCCACGGATGCGTTGGGGCGGGCGTTATGTTGGGCCCACCTCTGAAGTGCAATCTATTTGTGAATGTATATCTCTCCTCCTTTCTTTTCTTTTTCCAACCGGAGTCATTTGGATGTCTGTATTGTCTTAAGTGGTAAAGGAACATATTACAACTTTCAGTTGTAATGTGAAACCCATAAAAACTCATGTTTAATGTCAGACAAAGTTTTTACCACTAGTAGAACACAATAGTTGATATACATTCATAATACGTGCGGCCCACTTCAATGTGTATGGTACGTCCAATCTATCCCTCATTTGCTTCCCTCGATGCTCTCCTATGGTCCTAATTAAGAAAGAACTCATAGATTATCAAATGGACTACATCATAGAAGGATGGGATATCCACCATTAAAATCTCTTCAATTGCATTTGGAGCCCACTATGATAGGTGGAGGACATACAATCACTTTAGTGTGTGCATGCTTTAATGATCTCTTAGATTTCGATAATTATGGGGTGACCATACTACAGAGCATCCCCTAGTCGACCAACAATTTGCAACTGATCATATATCAAATCATGTTGCTAACCTGGCCAAATTTGGAAACTCATTCATTAAAGAGGTGTCCATATTGCCGACACATCCTTTCAAAATATGATTTTCTCTCCATCTTCAATCGAGAAACTAATCTCCTCCTTAAACTTTGATTTTATACTGAAGACAACCCTTCACAACCTAGGCCCTTTATACAGGGAAGCAACTGATTTTCTCTAAAGAGAATTTTTTTCCATCGCAAACCGCCGCCACCTCTTCCCTAATAGCACAAGATTCATGGTCTCCCAAGTTTTTATGCTAGCCCCTCATTCATTACATTACTTCCACGCCACCTCTCAAGACAAAATGTGAAACTTATTCTTGTCTTCGAACCATTGCCATAAAAGGTAACTCCTAATTTTCTCCAGGCATTTCAACACTAATTCGGACATTTGAAAAGAGACATAAATTAGAGATGCATATTAGATAGAATTACCTTGATTATTAATATCCTACACGGCCAGCAATCCTCTCCCTTCTGTCATTACTCCCGCAAATGCCAACCTAAATCCAAATGACGTTATCGGAGAAGATCCGGCGCCAGAAACACCGGCGGCGAACGCGAGAAGTACGATTCCTATTTCATTTTCTTCCTCATACCGCTGCCAAATGCTGCATTTGTTGGCGTCCGCTAGTAATGGAAAACGCTGCAACGAAAATAGCACCTGGCTGCCATTTTCCTCTCTCTTTCTGTTCATGGAGACGCTGTGAAAAATGTCTTGAATCCAAAACTCAAGCGGCCATACCAGAGGGAAAACTGGTAAATAGCTCCACTAATATGGCCGCCATGTTGAAACATTTATTTTCCACCTGGTATGGCCACCGTGTTGAGACCTGCGATAGTATACTATGGGTCCCACCTCCTAACAGAGGTCTCCATCCATCCTTTCTACGTGCACCGGTCGGGGCATGTGACTCTCCAGGCCCACCTTAGGACCCACTCGGAGAGCTTAGATGTGGTGCCGCCGAGTCTGTTGTCAAGGACCGGCTATTACCCGGGGTCAGGGATTTCGGAGTTGAAATACTTTCCGGGGACACGGATTTTTGCAACTTTCGCAGGTTACTGCGCTAGGAACCTATGTAGCGGCCACCATGAAGTTTTTTATAAATCTACCACATCCATCCGTTTTGTTAGCTCATTTTAGGACAAGAGTCCAAAAGTGATCCGGATCCAAGATTCAAGTGGGCCGAAAAGGGGAGAATTGAACGTCCACGGTTGAAATATTAGTGGGGACACAGAATTTTTGAATCAGGATATTATTCTTGTTTTCAGTTCCGCCCAGTAGGAATGATCTTTTGAACGGTATGGTTGTCATGTGAGCCTCACCGTCGACTCTAGGAAAATTTCAATGGTAGGGATTTCCCTACCCACCTTTTCCTTTACTGAGGCCCACTTGAGTCTTGGATTTGGGATATTTTTTTTTTGGCCTTTTGTCCTAAAACGAGCTCAAAAAAAGGATGGACATGATGGATTTATCAAAAACATCATGATGGCCCTACATAGGTTTCCTTCGCAGGAACTTCCTGCGGCAGCGTCCTTTCTTGGGCAAAGTATACCGTGATCTTTTCGACTAGTGTGCGTTCAGGGTTTCCAGCCAATGGCTGATGGTCAGTGCTCTGTGGGCCCTCCATGATGTATTTGTTTCATCGATGCGGTTCGTATATTTTTTCATATCTTTTTATGGTATTAGACAAAAAATGAAGTATATACAAATCTCAATTTGGACACATTACAGGAAACAATGTTAAATGAGCTTCGACCATTAAAAACCTTTGGGGGAAATGGATTGGCTACTCCTCTGCCACCAGCCAATGGCTGGTGGTCGGTGCTCTGTGGGCCCCGCCATGATGTATTTGTTTCATCCATGCCATCCATCTATTTTTCTGGATTATTTCATGGTACTACAAAAAAACAAAGAGGTATATCCCAATCTCAAGTGGACCACATTACAGGAAACAGTGTTGAATGAAGTATTGGATCAAGTTGATCTTTGTTTTTTTCCCTTCATCTGGGTCTTTATGAACGGATCAACAGATTGGATGTCAAATAAACAATATTATGGGCCTTAGGAGGATTTAAATGATGGATATCCAATCAGTATTGTTTTCCTGTGGTGTGGTCCACCTGAGATTTATATCCCTTTCAGATTTGGAATAAACCCCAAAAATGATCTTTAAAAATGGATGAACGGAATGGATGAAACACATACATCATGGTGGGGCCCACAGAGCACCGACCACCAGACACGGGGTGGTGGCAGGGTGAGTAGCCAATCTATTTTCCTATGAGAACGTGACAGTTGGATTCCCTGCCATGGATGCCTTGGAGCCGGGCGTTATGTTGGGCCCACCTCTGAAGTGCAATCTATTTGTGAATGTGTATCTCACCTCCTTTCTTTTCTTTTTCCAACAGGAGTCATTTGGATGCCTATATTGTCTTAAGTTGTAAAGGAACATATTACAACTTTCAGTTGTAATGTGAAACCCATAAAAACTCATGTTTAATGTCAGACAAAGTTTTTACCACTAGTAGAACACAATAGTTGATATACATTCATAATACGTGGGGCCCACTTCAATGTGTATGGTACATCCAATCTATCCATCATTTGCTTCCCTTGATGCTCTCCTATGGTCCTAATTAAGAAAGAACTCATAGATTATCAAATGGACTACATCAGAGAAGAATGGGATATCCACCATTAAAATCTCTTCAATTGCATTTGGGGCCCACTGTGATAGGTGGAGGACATACGATCACTTTAGTGTGTGCATGCTTTAATGATTTCTTAGATTTCGATAATTATGGGGTGACCATACTACAGAGCATCCACTAGTCGACCAACAATTTGCAACTGATACATCAAATCATGTTGCTAACCTGGCCAAATTTGGAAACTCATTCATTAAAGAGGTATCTATATTACCCACACATCCTTTCAAAATATGATTTTCTCTCCATCTTCAATCAAGAAACTAATCTCCTCCTTAAACTTTGATTTTATACTGAAGACACCCCTTCACAACCTAGGCCCTTTTTACAGAGAAGCAACCGATTTTCTCTAAAGAGAATTTTTTTCCATCGCAAACCACCGCCACCTCTTCCCTAATAGCACAAGATTCATGGTCTCCAAAGTTTTTATGCTAGCCCCTCATTCATTATATGGCTTCCATGCCACCTCTCAATACAAAATGTGAAACATATTCTTGTCTTCGGACCATTGCCTTAAAAAGGCCCTCCTAATTTTCTCAAGGCATTTCAACACAAATTCGGACATTTGAAAAGAGACATAAACTAGAGATGCATATTAGATAGGATTGCCTTGATTAGCATTATCCTACACCGCCAGCAATCCTCTCCCTTCTCTCATTACTCCCGCAAACGCCAACCCAAATCCAAATGACATTATCGGAGAAGATCCGATTCCTGAAGCACCAACGGCGAATGTGAGAAGTACGATACCTATTTCATTTTCTTCCTCATGCCGCTGCCAGATGCTGCATTCATTGGCGTCCGCCAACAATGGAAATCGCTGCAATGGAAATAGTTGGATTCCCTGCCACATCTATTTTTCATCCACGCCGTCCATCTATTTTTCTAGATTATTTCATGGTATTGCAAAAAAATGAGGTATATCCCAATCTCAAGTGGACCACATTACAGGAAACAGTGTTGAATGAAGTATTGGATCAAGTTGATCTTTCTTTTTACCCTTCATCTAGGTCTTTATGACCTGATCAACATATTGGATGTCAAATAAACAGTACAGTGGGCCTTGGAGGATTCAAATGATGGATATCCAATCACCACTGTTTTCCTGTGGTGTGGTCCACCCGAGATTTATATCCCTTTCATTTTTGGAATAAACCCCTAAAATGATCTTTAAAAATGGATGAAACAGATATATCATGGTGGGGCCCAGAGAGCACCGATCACCAGAAACGGAGTGGTGGCAGGGTGAGTAGCCAATCCATTTTCCTGTGAGAACGTGATAGTTGGATTCCCTGCCACAGATGGCTTGGGGTCGGGCGTTATGTTGGGCCCACCTCTAAAGTGCAATTTATTTGTGAATGTATATCTCTCCTCCTTTCTTTTCTTTTTCTAACAGGAGTTGTTTGGATGCCTGTATTGTCTTAAGTTGTAAAGGAACATATTACAACTTTCAGTTGTAAGGTGAAACCCATAAAAACTCATGTTTCATGTCAGACAAAGTTTTTAACACTAGTAAAACACAATAGTTAATATACATTCATAATACGTGGGGCCCACTTCAATGTGTATGGTACATCCAATCTATCCGTCATTTGCTTCCGTTGATGCTCTCCTATGGTCCTAATTAAGAAACAACTCATAGATTATCAAATGGACTACATCAGAGAAGGATGGGATATCCACCATTAAAATCTCTTCAATTGCATTTGGAGCCCACTGTGATAGGTGGAGGACATACAATCACTTTAGTGTGTGCATGCTTTAATGATCTCTTAGATTTCGATAATTATGGGGTGACCATACTACAGAGCTTCCCGTAGTCGACCAACAATTTGCAACTGATATATCAAATCATGTTGCTAACCTGGCCAAATTTGGAAACTCATTCATTAAAGAGGTATCCATATTACCCACACATCCTTTCAAAATATGATTTTCTATCCATCTTCAATCGAGAAACTAATCTCCTCCTTAAACTTTGGTTTTATACTAAGACACCCCTTCACAACCTAGGCCCTTTATACAAGGAAGCAACCAATTTTCTATCACAAACCGCCGCCACCTCTTCCCTAATAGAACAAGATTCATGGTGTCCAAAGTTTTTATGCTAGCCCCTCATTCATTATATGGCTTCCCCGCCACCTCTCAAGACAAAATGTGAAACTTATTCTTGTCTTTGGACCATTGCCTTAAAAAGTCCCTCCTGATTTTCTCCAGGCATTTCAACACTAATTCAGACATTTGAAAAGAGACATAAGCTAGAGATGCATATTAGATAGGATTGCCTTGATTAGCATTATCCTACACCACCAGCAATCCTCTCCCTTCTCTCATTACTCCCGCAAATGCCAACCCAAATCCAAATGACATTATCGGAGAAGATCCGGCCCCTGAAGCACCGGCGGCGAACGCGAGAAGTACGATTCCTATTTCATTTTCTTCCTCATACCGCTGCTAGATGCTGCATTTGTTGGCGTCCGCCAGCAATGAAAAACGCTGCAACGGAAATAGCACCTGGCTGCCATTTTCCTCTCTTTTTGTTCATGGAGACACTGCGAAAAACTTCTTGAATCCAAAACTCAAGCGGCCATACCAGAGGGAAAACTGCTAAACAGCTCCTCTGATATGGCCACCGTGTTGAAAATTTTATTTTCCACCTGGTATGGCCACCGTGTTGAGACCTGTGATAGTATACTAAGGGTCTTACCTCCTATTAGAGGTCTCCATCCATCCTTTCTACGTGCACTGGTCGGGGCATTTGACTCTCCAGGCCCACTTCATGCCCACTCAGAGAACTTGGATGTGGTGCCACCGTGTCCGTTGTTAGGGACCGACTATTACCCGGGGCCAGGGATTTCGGAGTTGAACTGCTTTCCGGGGACACGGATTTTTGCAGCTTTCGCAGGTTACTGCACTGGGAGCCTAAGTAGGGCCCACCATGATGTTTTCAATAAATCCACCACATGCATCCGTTTTATTAGCTCATTTTAGGACAAGAGGCCAAAAGTGATCCGAATCCAAGACTCAGGTGGGCCGAAAAGGGGAGAATTGAACATCCACGATTGAAATATTCGTGGGGACATAGAATTTTTGAATCAGGATATTATTCTTGCTTTCAGTTCATCCCAGTAGGAATGATGTTATGAACAGTATGGATGTCATGTGAGCATCACCGTCGACTCTAGGAAAATTTCAATGGTAGGAATTTCCCTACCCACCTTTTCCTTTACTGAGGCCCACTTGAATCTTGGATCAGGATTTTTTTTTTTCCCTTTTTTCCTAAAATGACTCAAAAAAAGGAAGGACGCGATAGATTTATCAAAAACATCATGATGGCCCCACATAGGTTTCCTTTGCAGGAACTTCCTGCGGCAGTGTCCTTTCTTGGGCAAAGTATACCATGATGTTTTTCGACTTATGTGCATTCAGGGTTTCCAGCCAATGGCTGATGGTCAGTGCTCTGTGGGCTATTCATGATGTATTTGTTTCATCAATGCAGTCCGAATATTTTTCCATATCTTTTTATTGTATTAGACAAAAAATGAAGTATATACAAATCTCAATTTGGACACATTACAGGAAACAAGGTTAAATGAGCTTCGACCATTAAAATTCTTTGGGGGAAACGGATTGGCTACTCCCCTGCCACCAGCCAATGGCTGGTGGTTGGTGCTCTGTGGGCCCCGCCATGATGTATTTGTTTCATCTATGCTGTCCATCTATTTTTCAAGATTATTTCATGGTATTACAAAAAAAAAAAAAGAGGTATATCCCAATCTCAAGTGGAACACATTACAGGAAACAGTGTTGAATGAATTATTAGATCAAGTTGATCTTTGTTTTTTTCCCTTCATCTGGGTCTTTATGACCTAATCAACAGATTGGATGTCAAATAAACAGTACTACGGGCCTTAGGAGGATTTAAATGATGGATATCCAATCAGTATTGTTTTCCTGTGGTGTGGTCCACCTGAGATTTATATCCCTCTCATTTTTGGAATAAACCCCTAAAATGATCTTTAAAAATGGATGAACGGAATGGATGAAACACATACATCATGGTGGGACCCACAGAGCACCGACCACCAGACACGGGGTGGTGGCAGGGTGAGTAGCCAATCCGTTTTCCTGTGAGAACCTGACAGTTGGATTCCCTGCCGCGGATGCCTTGGAGCCGGGAGTTATGTTGGGCCCACCTCAGAAGTGCAATCTATTTGTGAATGTATATCTCTTCTCCTTTCTTTTCTTTTTCCAACAGGAGTCATTTGGATGCCTGTATTGTCTTAAGTTGTAAAGGAACATATTACAACTTTCAGTTGTAAGGTGAAACCCATAAAAACTCATGTTTCTTGTCAGACAAAGTTTTTACCACTAGTAGAATACAATAGTTGATATACATTCATAATAGGTGGGACCCACTTCAATGTGTATGGTACATCCAATCTATCCATCATTTGCTTCCCTTGATGCTCTCCTATGGTCCTAATTAAGAAACAACTCATAGATTATCAAATGGACTACATCAAAGAAGGATGGGATATCCACCATTAAAATCTCTTCAATTGCATTTGGAGCCCACTGTGATAGGTGGAGGACATACAATTACTTTAGTGTGTGCATGCTTTAATGATCTCTTAGATTTCGATAATTATGGGGTGACCATACTACAGAGCATCCACTAGTCGACCAAGAATTTGCAACTGATATATCAAATCATGTTGCTAACCTGGCCAAATTTGGAAACTCATTCATTAAAGAGGTATCCATATTACCCACACAACATTTCAAAATATGATTTTCTCTCCACCTTCAATCGAGAAACTAATCTCCTCGTTAAACTTTCGTTTTATACTGAAGACCCCCCTTCAAAACCTAGGCCCTTTATACACGGAAGCAACTGATTTTCTCTAAAGAGAATTTTTTTTCCATCGCAAACCGCCGCCACCTCTTCCCTAATACCACACGATTCATGGTCTCCAAAGTTTTTATGCAAGCCCCTCATTCATTATATGGCTTCCACGCCACCTCTCAAGACAAAATGTGAAACTTATTCTTGTCTTTAGACCATTGCCTTAAAAAGTCCCTCCTAATTTCCTCCAGGCATTTCAACACTAATTCGGACATTCGAAAAGAGACATAAACTAGAGATGCATATTAGATAAGATTGCCTTGATTAGCATTATCCTACACCACCAGCAATCCTCTCCCTTCTCTCTTTACTGCCACAAACGCCAACCCAAATCCAAATGACATTATCGGAGAAGATCCGACGCCTGAAGCACTGGCTGCGAACGCGAGAAGTACGATTCCTATTTCATTTTCTTCCTCATACCGCTGCCAGATGTTGTATTCGTTGGCGTCCGCCAGCAATAAAAAACGCTACAACGGAAAGAGCACGTGACTGCTATTTTCCACTCTCTTTCTGTTCATGGAGACGCTGCGAAAAACGTCTTGAATCCAAAACTCAAGCGGCCATACCAAAGGGAAAACGGGTAAACAGCTCCTCTGATATGGCCACCGTGTTGAAACATTTATTTTCCACCTGGTATGGCCACCGTGTTGAGACCTGTGATAATATACTATGGGTCCCACCTCCTATCAGAGGTCTCCATCCATCCTTTCTACGTGCACCGGTCAGGGCATGTGACTCTCCAGGCCCACTTCATGACCCACTCGGAGAGCTTGGATGTGGTGCCACCGAGTCCGTTGTTAGGGACCGGCCATTACCTGGGGCTAGGGATTTCGGAGTTGAAATGCTTTCCGAGGACACGGATTTTTGCAGCTTTCGCAGGTTACTGCGTTGGGAACCCATGTAGGGCCCACCATGATGTTTTCAATAAATCCACCATGTCCATCCATTTTGTTAGCTCATTTTAGGATAAGAGGCCAAAAGTGATCCGAATCCAAGACTCAAGTGGGCCGAAAAGGGGAGAATTGATCGTCCACGGTTGAAATATTCGAGGAGACATAGAATTTTTGAATCAGGATATCATTCTTGCTTTCAGTTCTTCCCAGTAGGGATGATGTTATGAACGGTATGGATGTCATGTGAGCATAACCGTCGACTCTAGGAAAATTTCAATGGTAGGGATTTCCCTACCCACCTTTTCCTTTACTGAGGCCCACTTGAGTCTTGGATCCTGATTTTTTTTTTTTTTTAGCCTTTTGTCCTAAAAGGAACTCAAAAAAACGATGTACGTGATGGATGTATCAAAAACATCATGATGGCCCCACATAGGTTTCCTTCGCAGGAACTTCCTACGGCAGCATCCTATCTTGGGCAAAGTATACCATGATCTTTTTCGACTTGTGTGCGTTCAGGGTTTCCAGCCAATGGCTGATGGTCGGTGCTCTGTGGGCCCTCCATGATGTATTTGTTTCATCGATGCGGTCCATATATTTTTTCATATCTTTTTATGGTATTAAACAAAAAATGAAGCATATACAAATCTCAATTTGAACACATTACAGGAAACAATGTTAAATGAGCTTCGACCATTAAAAACCTTTGGGGGAAACGGATTTGCTACTCCCCTGCCACCAGCAAATGGCTGGTGGTCGGTGCTCGGTGGGCCCCACCATGATGTATTTGTTTAATCCATGTCATCCATCTATTTTTCAAGATTATTTCATGGTATTACAAAAAAAAGTGAGGTATATCCCAATCTCAAGTGGACCACATTACAGGAAACAGTGTTGAATGAAGTATTGGATCAAGTTGATCTTTGTTTTTTTCCCTTCATCTAGGTCTTTATGACCTAATCAACAGATTGGATGTCAAATAAACAGTACAGTGGGCCTCGGAGGATTTAAATGATCGATATCCAATCACTATTGTTTTCTTGTGGTGTGGTACACCTGAGATTTATATCCCTCTCATTTTAGGAATAAACCCCTAAAATGATCTGTAAAAATGGATGAACGGAATGGATGAAACACATGCATCATGGTGAGGCCCACAGAGCACTAACCACCAAACACGGGGTGGTGGCAGGGTGAGTAGCCAATCTGTTTTCCTGTGAGAACGTAACAGTTGGATTCCCTGCCACGGATGCCTTGGGGCCAGGCGTTATGTTGGGCCCACCTCAGAAGTGCAATCTATTTGTGAATGTATATCTCTCCTCCTTTCATTTCTTTTTCCAACAAGAATCGTTTGGATGCCTGTATTGTCTTAAGTTGTAAAGGAACATATTACAACTTTCAGTTGTAAGGTGAAACCCATAAAAACTCATGTTTAATGTCAGACAAAGTTTTTACCACTATTAGAACACAATAGTTGATATACATTCATAATACGTGGGGGCCCACTTCAATGTGTATGGTACGTCCAATCTATCCATCATTTGCTTCCCTCGATGCTCTCCTATGGTCCTAATTAAGAAACAACTCATAGATTATCAAATGGACTACATCAAAGAAGGATGGGATATCCACCATTAAAATCTCTTCAATTGCATTTGGAGCCCATAGTGATAGGTGGAGGACATACAATCACTTCAGTGTGTGCATGCTTTAATGATCTCTTAGATTTCGATAATTATGGGGTGACCATACTACAGAGCTTCCCCTAGTCGACCAACAATTTGCAACTGATATATCAAATCATGTTGCTAACCTGGCCAAATTTGGAAACTCATTCATTAAAGAGGTATCCATATTACCCACACATCCTTTCAAAATATGATTTTCTCTCCATCTTCAATCGAGAAACTAATCTCTTCCTTAAACTTTGGTTTTATACTAAAGACACCCCTTCACAACCTAGGCCCTTTATACAGGGAAGCAACCAATTTTCTCTCGCAAACCGCCGCCACCTCTTCCCTAATAGAACAAGATTCATGGTGTCCAAAGTTTTTATGTTAGCTCCTCATTCATTATATGGCTTCCCCGCCACCTCTCAAGACAAAATGTGAAACTTATTCTTGCCTTCGGACCATTGCTTTAAAAAGTCCCTCCTGATTTTCTCCAGGCATTTCAACACTAATTCGGACATTTGAAAAGAGACATAAACTAGAGATGCATATTAAATAGGATTGCCTTGATTAGCATTATCCTACACCCCCAGCAATCCTCTCCCTTCTCTCATTACTCCTGCAAACGCCAACCCAAATCCAAATGACATTATCGGAGAAGATCCGGCGCCTGAAGCACCGGCGGCAAACGCGAGAAGTACGATTCCTATTTCATTTTCTTCCTCATACTGCTGTCAGATGCTGCATTCGTTGGCGTTCGCAAGCAATGGAAAATGCTGCAACGGAAATAACACATGGCTACCATTTTCCTCTCTCTTTCTTTTCATGGAGATGCTGCGAAAAACGTCTTGAATCCAAAACTCAAGTGGCCATACCAGAGGAAAAACTGGTAAACAGCTCCTCTGATATGGCCACCGTGTTGAAAATTTTATTTTCCACTTGGTATGGCCACTGTGTTGAGACCTATGATAGTATACTATGGGTCCCACCTCCTATTAGAGGTCTCCATCCATCCTTTCTACGTGCACCGGTCGGGGAATGTGACTCTCCAAGCCCACTTCATGACCCACTCGGAAAGCTTGGATGTGGTGCCACAGTGTCCGTTGTAAGGGACCGGCTATTACCCGGGGCTAGGGATTTCGGAGTTGAACTGCTTTCCAGGGACACGGATTTTTGTAGCTTTCGCAGGTTACTGCGCTGGGAACCTAAGTAGGGCCCACCATGATCTTTTCAATAAATCCACCACGTCCATCCGTTTTGTTAGCTCATTTTAGGACAAGAGGCCAAAAGTGATCCGGATCCAAGACTCAGGTGGGCCGAAAAGGGGAGAATTGAACGTCCACAATTGAAATATTCGTGGGGACACGGAATTTTTGAATCAGGATATTATTCTTGTTTTCAGTTCATCCCCATAGGATTGATGTTATGAACGGTATGGATGTCATGTGAGCATCACCGTCGACTCTAGGAAAATTTCATTGGTAGGAATTTTCCTACCCACCTTTTCCTTTATTGAGGCCCACTTGAGTCTTGGATCAGGATTTTTTTTTTGCCTTTTGTCCTAAAACGACCTCAAAAAAAGAATGGACGTGATGGATTTATCAAAAACATCATGATGGCCCCACATAGGTTTCCTTCGCAGGAAGTTCGTGCGGCAGCGTCCTTTCTTGGGCAAAGTATATCGTGATCTTTTTTGACTTGTGTGCGTTCCGGGTTTCCAGCCAATGGCTGATGGTCAGTGCTCTGTGGGCCCTCCTTGATGTATTTGTTTCATCGATGCGGTCCGTATATTTTTCCATATCTTTTTATGGTATTAGACAAAAAATGAAGAATATACAAACCTCAATTTGGACACATTACAGGAAACAATGTTAAATGAGCTTCGACCATTAAAATCCTTTGGGGGAAACGGATCGGCTACTCCCCTGCCACCAGCCAATGGCTGGTGGTCGGTGCTCTATGGGTCCCGTCATGATGTATTTGTTTCATCCTTGCTGTCCATCTATTTTTCTGGATTATTTCATAGTATTACGAAAAAAAATGAGGTATATCCCAATCTCAAGTGGACCACATTACGGGAAACAGTGTTGAATGAAGTATTAGATCAAGTTGATCTTTGTTTTTTTCCCTTCATCTGGGTCTTTATGACCTAATCAACAGATTGGATGTCAAATAAACAGTACTGTGGGCCTTATGAGGATTTAAATAATGGATATCCTATCACTATTGTTTTCCTGTGGTGCGGTCCACCTGAGATTTATATCCCTCTCATTTTTGGAATAAACCCCTAAAATGATCTTTAAAAATGGATGAACGAAATGGATGAAACACATACATCATGGTGGGGCCCACAGAGCACCGACCACCAGACACGGGGTGGTGGTAGGGTGAGTAGCCAATCCGTTTTCCTGTGAGAACGTGTCAGTTGGATTCCCTGCCACGAATGCCTTGGGGCCGGGCGTTATGTTGGGCCCACCTCAGAAGTGCAATCTATTTGTGAATGTATATCTCTTCTCATTTCTTTTCTTTTTCCAACAGGAGTCATTTGGATGCCTGTATTGTCTTAAGTTGTAAAGGAACATATTACAACTTTCGGTTGTAAGGTGAAACCCATAAAAACTCATGTTTCATGTCAGACAAAGTTTTTACCACTAGTAGAACACAATAGTTGATATACATTCATAATACGTGCGGCCCACTTCAATGTGTATGGTACATCCAATCTATCCCTCATTTGCTTCCCTCGATGCTCTCCTATGGTCCTAATTAAGAAACAACTCATAGATTATCAAATGGACTACATCAGAGAAGGATGGGATATCCACCATTAAAATCTCTTCAATTGCATTTGGAGCCCAATTTGATAGGTGGAGGACATACAATTACTTTAGTGTGTGCATGCTTTAATGATCTCTTAGATTTCGATAATTATGGGGTGACCATACTACAAAGCATCCACTAGTCGACCAACAATTTGCAACTGATATATCAAATCATGTTGCTAACCTGGCCAAATTTGAAAACTCATTCATTAAAGAGGTATCCATAATACCCACATATCATTTCAAAATATGATTTTCTCTCCATCTTCAATCGAGAAACTAATCTCCTCCTTAAACTTTGGTTCTATACTGAAGACACCCCTTCACAACCTAGGCCCTTTATACAGGGAAGCAACCAATTTTCTCTAAAGAGAACTTTTTTCCATCGCAAACCGCCGCCACCTCTTCCCTAATAGCACAAGATTTATGGTCTCCAAAGTTTTTATGCAAGCCCCTCATTCATTATATGGCTTCCACGCCACCTCTCAAGACAAAATGTGAAACTTATTCTTGTCTTCGGACCATTGCCTTAAAAAGTCCCTCCTAATTTTCTCCAGGCATTTCAACACTAATTCAGACATTTGAAAAGTGACATAAACTAGAGATGCATATAGATAGGATTGCCTTGATTAGCATTATCTTACACCGCCAGCAATCCTCTCCCTTCTCTCATTACTCTCCAACCCAAATCCAAATGACATTATCAGAGAGATCCGACGCCTGAAGCACCTGCGGCGAACGTGAGAAGTACAGTTCCTATTTCATTTTCTTCCTCATACCACTGCCAGATGCTGCATTCGTTGGCGTCCGCCAGCAATGGAAACGCTGCAACGAAAATAGCACCTGGCTGCCATTTTCCTCTCCCTTTCTGTTCATGGAGACGCTGCGAAAAACGTCTTGAATCTAAAACTCGAGCGGCCATACCAGAGGGAAAACTGGTAAACAGCTCCTCTGATATGGCCACTGTGTTGAAACATTTATTTTTCACCTAGTATGGCCACCATGTTGAGACCTGTGATAGTATACTATGGGTCCCACCTCTTATTAGAGGTCTCCATCCATCCTTTCTACGTGCACCAGTCGGGGCATGTGACTCTCCAAGCCCACCTCGTGACCCACTCGGAGATCTTGGATGTGGTGCCGCCGAGTCCGTTGTTAGGGACCGGCTATTACCCGAGGCCAGGGATTTCGGAGTTGAAATGCTTTCCGGGGACGCGGATTTTTGCAGCTTTCACAGGTTACTGCGTTGGGAACCTATGTAGGGCCCACCATGATGTTTTTAATAAATCCACCACGTCCATCCGTTTTGTTAGCTCATTTTAGGACAAGAGGCCAAAAGTGATCCGGATCCAAGACTCAAGTGGGCGGAAATGGGGAGAATTGAACGTTCATGGTTGAAATATTCGTGGGGATACGGAATTTTTGAATCAAGATATTTTTCTTATTTTCAGTTCATCTCAGTAGGAATGATGTTATGAATGGTATGGATGTCATGTGAGCATCACCGTCGACTGTAGGAAAATTTCAACAGTAGGGATTTCCCTACCCACCTTTTCCTTTACTGAGGCCCACTTGAGTCTTGGATCCGGATTTTTTTTTTTTTGGCCTTTTGTCCTAAAACGAGCTCAAAAAAAGGATGGACGTGATGGATTTATCAAAAACATCATGATGGCCCCACATAGTTTTAAATTTCCTTCATTTTTTAGTCCATGTCCTAACAGATTTTTTCCCACCTGACTTCTGGTGGCTGGAAGTTCCTGTGAAAGGCTTTTGCAGGAAATTCGCATCCACTTACCAAGGGGAAACGGATTGGCTACTCACATTGGCTAGTGGTCGGTGTTATGTGGACCCCAAAAATGATTTATGTGTCTCATCCATGCCGTCCCTTTATTTTTCCAGATAATTGTATGGTATGAACTCAGAACCAAGTTAGATCAAAATCTCAAGTGAGCCACACAGTGTTGATTGAACTCTCATCATTAAAAACCTCTTGGGGCTGAAAAAGCTTTGCATCAAGCTAATATATGTTTTTTTACTTCATCCAGGTCTATATGACCTAATCTACAGGTTGGATGTTAAATCAACATTACAGTGGGCCCTAGGAGGTTTTTAATGGTAAAGGTTCAATCACTACTGTTTTCCATGGTGTGGTCTATTTTAGATTTTGAACTGCCTCATTTATGGGATAAATTATTACAATGCTATGTAAAATTCGAGGGACAGTGTGGATAAAACATATAGATCATGGTGGGGCGGCCCACATTGCACAAACCACTAGCCACCTGGCTTGTGGCAACATCACTTTCCAAGCCAAACCGCGTCCGGTTTTGAGTTTCTTTCTTTTGGGTGGGTTGTTTTTTTATGGCAGGATTGTAATTTTCTAAGTTTAATGGGGAAGTTATGTGAGGATAATTGGGGTTACGCTGTTGCATTCAAAACCGGATTGGCTACACACCCTGCATATGATTCATTTTTTGTATAATGCTTTAAAATTATATCGAAAGATGGATGAACGGTGTAGATATAATAAATCTATCACTTTGGGGCCCGTGTAACTTTAATCTCCATTGAACCGTTCGTACAACTCGGAGCATCAACTCTCGTCTTCGAACGACACGTACCTGCAACAGCTATACAGGTACACCAGCCAAACCGCTTCCGGTTTCTGTTTCTGTGTTAAACCCACTCCCCCGCATCGCAGATCCGAAATGAATATCTCCACTCGCTCGATAATTGGCTGGAAGGGAGCCCGCCCCATCAATAAAAACTGCCAGTCTACCAAATGAGGAGAGAGATGGATGGGGTGGCGTCGTGAGAGCGGGTTGTCATTTCTGGTACGTACGACAAAACAGGCATGCAGATGGTGGAAATGCATGCGTAGGCGATATGACCAAAACACCCATTGAAAAGGACCAAATTTCACTGTGCTAGAAAAGGTAAGAGTGTTCTTGTTTGTTATTATGACCAGATTACCCTTAACGTTGCCAAAGGGGAATTATTTGATACTCGTGATGATGATTACGGTTCATACGCAAGCCCTTCAAAATGCTATACGTTGAATATTTTAACTCAAATTAAACTGAGTAAATTGTGAAATACAATGTCTAAAAATTATGGTCTAGAAATAAAATTGTTTGAACCATCCTAACCTCTGATTTAGAGATACATGTTTGTGTAAGTAATGTTGAGATGTGGAGCCACATCTGGACGACCGCTCGACCGGTCGAGTGGCCCGCTCGACCAGTTGTGCACTGACTCGACTCGTTTTCCAATGAGTTGGGATTTTGGATTTCTGAGGTGCTCGACCAGTCGTGGGGTGTTCTCGACCGGTCGGGGGTGCCGCTCGACCGGTCGAAGACTCCGCACGACTAGTCGAGCTTACGCAGATTTGAGTCCGGATTTAATACGGACTGCAAAAATTTGAGTCAGTTTTCGCGGAGGTGCAAACGGAAGTTGCCTAAACTATAAATAGGTGTCCCTAGGGCTTTTCTAGATGAATGGAAAAGCTTTTCTAGGTGATGGGAAATAATTTTAAGGTGTAGGCAAAGGGTTTTCTCTGTACTTCCAAGGGAGAGGTTAGTATATTGCCTTATAATCTTCGTTTTTCTTCATAGTGAAAGTTTGCATCCGTGGTTTTTTTTACCCTTGTTGGGGTTTTTCACGTATATCTTGTCTTGTGGTTTGTTTGGAATGCTTGATTATGTTTCTAGTCTATACTTCTTCTTGTTTATCGTTTGTGGGTGAGACCGGAGATTGGATCTCGGTTCATTATGTTTTTGGCGTGCTGCGCAGCAACTGGTATCAAAGCTATTAGTTTAGTTCTATTGGGAACGATGACAGAAGAAGGAAAAACTAGAATTGAGAAGTTTGATGGTTCAAACTTTACCTTCTAGAAGATGCAGATGGAGAATTATCTATATCAAAAGGACCTCTATATTCCTCTAGGAGGAAAAGAAAAGAAATTAGAAAAAAATGACAGATGATGAATGGTTTTTATTGGATTGGAAGGCTTTAGGAACTATCCGACTCTTTTTGTCTAAGATCGTTACCTTTAATATATCCAAGATGAAAACCACAAAAGAATTAATGGAAGCCATAGCCACCATGTATGAAAAACCCTCAGCGTCCAACAAGGTTCATCTTATGAAACAGCTATTCAACATGAAGATGTCAGATGGTGGGAGCGTGGCTGAACATCTAAATAAGTTCAACACAGTCATGAGCCAGTTGGAATCCGTTGGCATTCTTTTTTAGGATGAGGTCAGGGCGTTATTAATCTTATCCAGTCTGTCAGACAGTTGGGATGGTTTGGTGATTGCTGTGAGCAATTCTTCAGGGTCGACAAAGCTGAAATTTGATGATGTGGCCGGTCTAATCCGTAGTGAAGAATCTAGAAGAAATGCATCAGGAGTTTAAGGGGATTCAGGGAGTGCTCTAAACGTTGAAGGAAGAGGAAGATCGCTGAACAAAGGAGGCAATAAATACGGACGTTCTAAGTCGAGGAAGAAGTCCAACGGACCGAAAGACAAGGACGGGTGTTGGCATTGCGGCAAGAAGGGGCACATAAAACGTGATTGCAAGGCACTTAAGAAACAAGACGGAAGCTTTCAAGGCGGGAAGGATTCAATGAATCTATCTAAGGAGAGTGACACTGAGGCGTTGATCTTTTCTCTTGATACGAGTAATGAGTCTTAGGTTATAGACTCGGGTGCTTCGTTTCATGCCATTTCATGTAAGGAAGTTCTGCGTAATTATGTAACAGGTGACTTCGGGAGAGTCTACCTGGGTGATGATGAGTCGTGCAGTACTGTTGAAAAGGGAGACATTCATATAAATCAGAAAGACGGAATGACTTTAAAATTGAAGGATATTAGACATGTACCGAGTTTGAAACGGAACTTGATCTCAGTGGGGCAGTTGGCCGATACCGGTTATGTGACGACATTCACCAGTGATTCCTAGAAGATCACAAAAGGTTCTTTGGTGATATCTTAAGGAAAGAAGGAAGGTACTTTGTACGTGACTTTAGGATCGTATAGTTCACTCGCAGTCGCATCAACTGGAGTGAATGGGCAGTTTTGGCATCAGAGGTTGGGACATATGAGTGAGAAAGGGATGAAAGTACTATTGTCAAAAGGGAAGCTACCAAGGCTGAAGTCTATTGACTTGAAATTCTGCGAGGACTGCGTGTATGGCAAGCAGAAGAGGGTAAGTTTCAAGAAGACAGGACGCACTCTAAAGATGCATCTGTTGGAGCTTGTACACACTGATGTGTGGAGACCGGCATAGGTATTATCTCTTGGTGTCTCACGTTATTTTGTTTCTTTTATTGATGATGCTAGTAGAAAACTGTGAGTCTATTTCTTAAAGCATAAATCTGATGTATTTGATGTATTTAAGAAGTGAAAAGTTATGGTAGAAAATAAACCAGGTAAAACTGTAAAATGTCTCAGATCTGATAATGGGGGAGAATACTATGATAAGAGGTTTGAAGAGTATTGTGCAGCAAATGGAATAAAACATCAAAAAATGATTCCAGGGACACCACAACAGAATGGTATAGCTGAGCACATTAATAGACCATCCTTGAGCGTGCCAAGAGCATGAGGTTACATGCAGGATTGCCCAACACCTTTTGGGCAGATGCTATGAATACTGCCGCATATCTCATCAATAAAGTCCCTCAGCACTATTAGATGGTGAGCTACCAGAAGAAATGTAAACTGGGAAAGAAGTGAACCTTACACATCTCAGAGTGTTCGGTTGTACTTCATATGTTCACATTGATGTAGAACACAGAAACAAGCTGGATGCGAAGTCCAGGAGGTGCACGTTTATAGGCTATGGGTAGCATGATTTTGACTACAGGTTTTGGGATGTAGAAAATAGGAAAATCATAAGAAGCAAGGACATAGTCTTCAATGAAAAAGTGATGCATAAGGACAGTGTGCAAGAAAATAAGGTCGAGGAGAAAGAATTCGTAGAGTTGGAGGAGTTGCCGAACACGGTGTTACAGCATCATTGGATGATCATGCACAGGAGCATTATGAAGCAAAGTCACAGACACCGGTTGTGAGAAGGTCCACTCGGGAGAGGAGACTCACGGCCCGATACTCACCCTCCTTACATTATCTACTACTGACAGATAATGGTGAACCAGAGTGTTTTGAAGAGGCATTACAGTCGGATACACGGGTTACGTGGGAGCAGGCTATGGATGATGAGATGGACTCTCTTGAGTCTAATTGTACATGGGAGCTAGTCACTCTACCCAAGGGTAAGAAAGCTCTTCATAATAAGCGGGTTTACAGATGAAGGGGGAGCACAATGGTTCGAAGCGGTACAAGGCTAGACTGGTTGTGAAAGGGTTTCAACAAAAGGCAGGTATCGATTTCACTGAAATATTTTCACCGGTAGTGAAAATGTCTACGATTTGCATAGTCTCGAGTATAGTGGCTACAGAGGACTTATATCTAGAGCAGCTAGATGTTAAGATAGCCTTTCTTCATGGGGACCTTGAAAAAGAGATATATATGCATCAGCCGACAGGATACGTGGCACCAGGAAAGGAGAACAAGGTGTGTAGACTGAAGAAGAGTTTATATGGCTTGAAGTAGGCCCCGAGGCAGTAGTACAAGAAGTTCGACAGTTTCATGTCAGGAAACGATTTCAAGAGATGTCATGCAGACCATTGTTGCTATTTGAAGAAGTTTGATATATCGTACATCATCCTTATTCTGTATGTTGATGATATGCTTGTGGCCGGTTCAAGTATGAAGGACATCTCAGATCACAAAAGACAACTGTCTAGAAAATTTGCCATGAAGGATTTAGGAGCTACAAAATAAATCCTAGGCATGAGGATAAAGCGTGGCAGGGAAAACAAGAAACTGGTTTTGTCACAGGCAGAGTACATAGCCAAGGTACTTGATCGATTCAATATGGGAGGTGCTAAGCCGGTTAGCACTCCATTAGCCAACCACTTCAAGATATCTAAGGAGCAAGGTGCAAAAGCGCAGGAGGAACGGGACTACATGGCTAAAGTCCCATACGCGTCAGCTATTGGGAGTCTCATGTATGTTATGGTGAGCACGAGGCCAGACATTGCTCAAGCAATGGGA
The DNA here is from genome assembly GCA_021015155.1 of Magnolia officinalis. Lineage (NCBI taxonomy): Eukaryota > Viridiplantae > Streptophyta > Magnoliopsida > Magnoliales > Magnoliaceae > Magnolia > Magnolia officinalis. The sequence continues at coordinate 17,880 of JAJHSJ010000507.1, read as the reverse complement.
GTTGTTAGCAGGTTCATGAACAACCCCGGGAAGGAACATTGGGCAGCTGTGAAGTGGATCCTCAGATACCTGGTAGGTACTGTGGATATAAGGTTGTGCTATGGTGGATCGGAAATCAAGCTACAAGGCTACGTAGATTCAGATTTGGCAGGAGATATCGACAGCAGAAGAAGCACTACAGGTTATGTCTTTACTTTGGGTAGTGCTGCAGTCAGTTGGGTCTCTCAGTAACAGAAGATAGTATCTATCAGTATAACGGAAGCAGAATATGTTGTGGCTACAGAAGCATGCAAGGAGATGATGTGGATGCAAGGTTTCATAAAAGAGTTGGGTAAGAAGCAAGCAGATTGCAAGTTGTACAGTGATAGTCAGAGTGCAATACACTTGACTAAGAATTCAGATATCACTTCATACGTTCGTTACTAGAAGATGGATCAATTAATCTGGAGAAGATTCATACAAGTAAGAATCCTGCAGATATGTTAACCAAAGCGGTCACACGAGAGAAGTTGAAGCTCTGTTCAGCTTTGATTGGTCTTCAGGCTTGAAGACGAGGAAGTGATGCACTCCGGATGTAGAAGACGAAGGTTTATGGCGATGTGTCTCAAAGTGGGAGATTCTTGAGATGTGGAGCCACATCTGGACGGCCGCTCGACCAGTCGAGTGACCTGCTCGACCAATCGTGGACTGGCTCGACTCGTTTTCCAGTGAGTTGGGATTTTGGATTTCTGAGGTGCTCGACCAGTCGTGGGATGTTCTCGACCGGTCGAGGGTGCCGCTCGATCGGTCGAAGACTCTGCACGACCAGTCCAGCTTACGCAGATTTGAGTCCGGATTTAATACGACTGCGGATATTTGAGTCGGTTTTCGCAGAGGTGCGAAAGGGAAGTTGCCTAAACTATAAATAGGTGTCCCTAGGGCTTTTGTAGATGAATAAGAAAGCTTTTCTAGGTAATGGGAAACAATTTTAAGGTGTGGGCAAAGGGTTTTCTCTGTACTTCCAAGGGAGAGGTTAGTATATTGCCTTGTAATATTCATTTTTCTTCATAGTGGAAGTTTGCATCCGTAGTTTTTTTACCCTTGTTGGAGTTTTTTCACGTATATCTTGTCTTGTGGATTGTTTGGAATGCTTTGATTCTGTTTCTAGTCTCTATTTCTTCTTGTTTATCGTTTGTGGGTGAGACCGGAGATTGGATCTCGGTTCACTGCGTTGTTAGTGTGCTGCGCAACAAGTAAAACCATTGGATGGTTTTAAGGCCCATCTGGGAACGTGGATTAGGAACCCCTAATTTGGAATTCTCTAAATTTGAAACCCCTTGGATTTGATCTTTTCATTGTGTTTGGCACTTGTATTCAGAATCAACTTTAATCTAAAAGTAGTTATGCATAGTATATTTATAGGGGTTTGAATTTAATTACTAAATTAACTTTAATATCTTTCATTAGTGAACATATGTAATGTTTGACACAATGGTTGTAATAAGCTCGTTGAAATGTATACTTTGCCCGAAAATGATGAAATTCCAAGTCTCGAATGGGCAACAAGCATAAGATCACTCCAAGTGACTAACCAACGATTTTTAACTGTTGATTTAGATGGATAATGTTTGGACGGCGTTGATCATCGAATTAAAATAATTATAGTAATGCAATTGATAATCTAATTATTTTGGGATATCATTAGTGAGTCATGTGTTCAATAGATTAATAGTCTAGTGACACACATATTAGACATGCAACTCTTGAAAGAATTTTAGATGTAATCCAAGCTCTCACCGGGTTACTTTACAGTGCCAAACAAACAGTGGATTTGAAACCCCAATTACTTCATGTTGCCAAACAAATAGGGGATTTGAAACTCCTTCAAATCGTCCCAAATCCATGGTGCCAAATGACCCCTTAGTTACTTGCCGTCCAATAGAAATGTCCACTAATTAGATAGTTAGATAATTAAATAAGTTGTAACTTTTTGGTTCATAGTACATCTAAACTTGTGGAAATAATCTAGATTACTTTTTTTTAAAAGGTAATTAGTAAGTGCTCGTGTATCATTCATCACACTCTTGCAGAGCATTGATTTTCCTTTCTCCGTCATTTCACTCTAATAAAAAGGAATGCTAAATGCATTTGTTGCACACGTGAGGGGGGCACGTGTTAGAGATCAGAATTGTTCATCCGGCCATCCTACAATGTGGAGGAGGTAACTCATGTAGGCCATACCAAACCATTGGTTCCAAATTTTCTTACATTGGTGGCCACTTGATGATCCTATTTTGTGTGATTTTAGATTGCATGAAATTCATGCACTGAAGTTCGCCTGATGAGCTGTGGATTGTGTGGTGACCCGAACACCAGGTAGGTACATAGTGTCAGGGCTATGTTATATCCACACCGTCCAAAATTGAAGCATATCCAAAGCTGAAGTGGACCACACCATGCGAAACAGTGAGGATAATCATGTTCACCATTGAAACCTTCCTAAAGCCAAATGTTGAAGGGTTAGCATCTCCTACGTGTAGATTATTGGGCCATCCAACGTCCATGTTGGGGGCCATCAGAGCAATGGTGTGGATCACTTAACCATGCCCGAACATATGTGTAAACCAGCCAATCCCTATGCGTCCGGATTGGGTACTTCCTCCACCCAGGACTCGGAGGGGCCACCGTGATGTATGGGTATTATCCACAATATCCATCCATTCTTCCATGTCATATTAGCTAACGAGCCCCCAAAAGAGTCAGATCACAGGCTCAAATGGACCACAAAAGGGGTATTAAATACTCACAGTTGAAAACTTCTCAGGGGCGCATAAGTTTTGTATCAAGCTGTTTTTTTTTTTTTCCATTCATCCAGATCCCTATCACCCTATGAACAGGTTGGATTTCAAATAAACATGACGGTGGGCCCTAGGATGATTTCAACGGTAAATATCACTAGCAACGCTGTTTCCGGTGGTGTGGCCCATTTGAACCTTTTACTTGTCTTATTTTTGGATTTGTATACTAAAATGACATGTTAAAATGGGTGGACGGTGTGGATGAAACCCATACATCACTGTGGGCCCTCCGAGCCCGGTCTGTCCCCAGTTTGGGACAGGCGGGGAAGTACCCAATCAGCGCCCCATCCCTATACGGTAAGGACCAAAGGCTGATCTGCAAATCAGGTCCATTCATATGAAGCACCCCAGCGTTCTTGATTTCTCCAAAATTGTACTTATTAAACAATCCCATCCCTCTAATATGTGGCCATTAAAAATCTTCAGTTGGGAACAAAGACGATTAACGGTCAAGTAGGGAATGGGATACCTCATTTCAACACATGGGAGTGTGTTCGTATCAATCCCTATTGGGGGTGGCTAACATGGAGTGTGTGTACTGACATGGGTGTGTACTAACAAGCTAACCCAAAAATTTAAATTAAAAAATAAAAAAAATAAAAATAAAAATAAAAATAAAGAGTAGGGAATGGGATAAACTGGAGGAAAAAATAATGGATAGGATTCTCTCATGGTCCAGTGCGAATTTTTGGTGGGACCCACCTATAATCAATCATTGCTGCTGGATGGGCATGGTCAGCCACTGCTTGATCAAGGTCTTAAATCACCATGATCAGAAGATCAGAGCCGTTCTATAACGATTGAGGGCATGCAACATGCACCATAAGAGTGAAAGTTTATCCCATTCCCTGCTTTTGGATCCTTACTCTCGCTGAGTATCCATTACGTGGTGAAATTCCACTAGCGTGAGTGTGTAATAAAATTATTTAAAAAAAAAAAAAAAAAAAAAAACATGCACCATAAGAGTGAAAGCGATATCACCCTCCATTTTGTAAGCTGTTGATCGTGATCACGAAAGTCATCTTCAGGCAACTGAGTACTATTCCTATCGAGTGGTCCTTATGATCATAAATGCACACGTCCGCTATCATTTTCTAGAGTCCGTCTCTTCACACGTGTGGCCCATCTGATTAATGGTCTTGTAGGGTGGAACGTCCGCCGCAGAAAAGGTTGGATTCCACACTCATGTTATAGGTTGTCACGTGTATTGATATTAAGTTCTTACCACATCTAATGGGCTACCATGAAAAAAAAATTGCATTGATCTGATGGTTCAATCATCTTTAAATTGGCTTTATTTTCATAGCCGTCTGTTTTTAGGAAGATATGGATGGAACGGTTATGATTACCTAACAAAAGTGGTACTTGGGAATCATAAGCAATCCATGATGGTTCGTGATAAAAAGATGTATCAAATGGTTGATTTGATCGATATTTGTGTAGAAACTCTTGACCGTCCATGTCGAAGGCCACTGATCGAATGGTTAACATTTGTCAGAACAGTGATATGTTTGCATTTCGCATCGTGAATTTGGAGGATTTGAGGGGATTTCAAATCCCCTGCCTTATTTGGTATCATAAGGACCTATTTGGTATCACCGTGTAAGGTAATTGGGGTTTCTTTGATATATATATATATTTTGCCTGTAATTCGTACAAAGTTTCGGATCAAAGTAAAGAACCTGTTTACATTATTCATGGTCCACCAAAGTTTCGGATCAAAGTAAAAATACGTACTATGAGGTTTCATGAAGTTCTGCTTCATGTGGACTGTTCAGATTTGCGAGATTCATCACTTATGATGAGTCCTCAAAAATGTTCATACGTGCTACATACGGAATGGTTCGCAGGTCAGCATTTCTCTCTCTCTCTCTCTCTCTCTCTCTCTCTCTCTCTCTCTCTCTCTCTCTCTCTCTCTATATATATATATATATATATATATATATATGTTTTGCCTGTAATTTGATTGGATAGTATCATTCACGGTCCAAATATCGGAATGGGAGCTTTAAGAGCCACCATAATGCGTGAGATTTATCAACACCGTCCATCCATTTTAAAATGTGATTTTAGAGTCTACGCACAAAATCGAAGCAGATCCAAGGCTCAAAGGGACTACACAGTAGGAGTTAAACACCTACCGTTGAAATCTTCTTAAGGTTTGTATGGCCTTATGTACGGCTTGGATGGCAATGAACAATGACGGTGGGCGCTGGTGAGTGTTATTATCACCGCTGATTCCTACGGTGGAGTCCACTTGAGTCTTCGATGTTCTATTTTTTGTCTTTATAGCCTAAAATGATATTGGAGAATGGATGAACGGTGTGGATAAATCCCATGCATTCACTGTGGGCCCAACAGAGTTTACACGATTAACCGTACTTAATCCGCTTCAAGGTAAAAATTCATCATATAAAGAAAAGGCCGCCCCCACCATCCTTCTTTCAGAGTCCGTTTTTCAGCCATGGATGACGCTCATGTCTCTCTTCTGACTGAAACCGAGAACAGCAGCAGTGAAAACGGGGACGACGCGGCAAACGCCGGCAACAATGCAAACGGCGACGACGCGGCAAACGCCGGCAACAATGCAAATGGGGGCGATGCCGCAAACGCCGGCAACAATGCAAACGGCGACAACGCCGCAAACGAAGAAAATGCAAACGGCGACAATGCCAACGATTTTGTGCCGCTTCAAGCACACCTGGGCCGTACTATTCTTTCTCCTTTTCTTCCTCATTCAGACAGCAACGTAAAACGCTGGCAATGAAAGAAGCCGAGCTCCTGCCTCAGAGCTTACAACGCTTACTCCCTGCGAAAGCGTTTCGCAGGAAGTTCTTGAATCCAAAACTCAAGGCGGTCATACGAGAGGGAAAACAAGCCTACCGTTCGTATGGCCAACTTGAGTGTTGAATACACCTGATTTTGGGTCTCTTTTCCTAAAATAATGATCGGGAAAAACGAATGGACGGAATTTATTTCTCGCAAACATCACGACGTACCCACCTAAGGATCCCATCGGAGGAAACGGATTGGGTATTCCCCTGCCACCAGCACGGTGGCTGATGGTCGGTGCTCTGTGGGCCCCACCATGATGTATGTGTTTCATCCATTCCGTTCATCCATTTTTACAGATCATTTTAGGGCTTGACCCAAAAAATGAGAGGGACATAAATCTCAGGTGGACCACACCACAGGAAAACAATATGGATTGGATATCCACCATTAAAATCCTCCTAAGGTCCACCGTACTGTTTATTTGAGATCCAATCTGTTGATTAGGTCATCCATGCCGTCCATCTTTTATAATTTAAAAAAAAAAAAAAAACAAAAATGAGAGAGAGGGGGGGAGGGAGGGAGGATATAGAATAATTATCATACATGAACATCAGTTCTAGTGAACTGTAATTAAGGATATGATGCTCATGAGATCTTGGTCATTTCTTCTTGAGCTTTGCTGTGATGCTTGAGATGATTCTCAACTATATATTTTTTTTTTTCTACACTTTCATGAATATATTTTATTTGTTTTTTAAAATATTTTTTTTTTCGTATTTCAAATGCAGGGATTATGAACGTGGTCGATACGATCGGGAGGACTTATTTACTTTTTTCATATTTTAGCGGCATAATAACTATTATATTTTCTACCCCTCGCCGTTGGGTGGGGGTCCTATTGCTTTGTTGCTTAGTCGTAGCTGCAATTATCTGGAGCTATATTATTCAAAGAAGAGAGAGAGAGAGAGAGAGCTCCTGCACCACGACAAGTTGCTGAAGGACAGAGAGAGAGAGCCCCTGCACCACGAGAAGTTGCTGAAGAGGAGGATCTGCCACCCCCAGCACCGGCACGGACTGCACGGACAACCGGGAATGCATCATCGGGATTGGCATCTGATGTTCCTTGAATTCGATCCGTTGGCATTTTTTTTTTTCTGTTGTTGTGGCACAGTAGGAGATGACTTCCATCAAGAGCTTGCCTCTAATATAGTTGTTTTATTGTCAATTTTTTGAGTTGATGGCTTCCATCAAGAGATAGACTACAGTATAGTAGTTTTATTGTCAACTTTAATTTGGTCTATGATTTATTTCAAGGAGTTCTGCCCTTTATTTAAATGATGATTGATCACTTAGTTTTCCTTTCTCTAGAACTACAAATGGATGGTGACTGCAATCTTCCATGATAATCATGCTAATCTAGCAGTTCAGTTTCAAACGTTCAAATACCATTTTCCGCACTACTAAGATCACAACACCAATTCATGGAAAAAGACAGCTAAGAACATACTCCTTGTTCTTTTAATAGGTTTATTGTGATGGATTTAATAGTGTTGTAAATGGATATGGTTTAGCCAGTTCTGTCACCGTAAGATGTCGTCATTCTTGGTTTATTTGGAAGATCGTTAACATTATCCTTCTCCAGTTGATGCAGAAAGATTTCGTGTACAAATTATAAGGAAAATTGATTCACATAGTGTGCAGCCAACCATACACCCTATGGTTGTAGATGGTAAGCATGCTATAGAGATTATATGGTTGTTAGTTCTTTTCCAGAAAACCTCTTCAAAATCTTGAAAACCCCAAAACAATGATACAAAGGGCCACCACAGAAGGCCAGATGAAGGATTTAATTGAATGGTCTTGCATAATTTTTGAGACGAGTGATCTTCGCAGTGCGGCCCCACCTTCTCATGGCTCAGATGGCCTACAATAGTGGCACATTGACAACGAAAATGGGCCATATATATGCGGATATGACTACTCTAATACTTAACAGACGCAAGTAATTAGATTAGTCATGCGCTGAGGCTGACGTTGATGAAGGGCCCATATCGATGAATGCATACCTGGCTTAGCAATCCTCCAAAGCTCGGCTTAGATTAGTTCGAACAGAAGTTCAAACTAAACCAAGCCTCAGAGTCACGCTCATTTAAAAAGATAAATCAAGCTCAAACCAGGGTGGTACCGGATAGTCTTGGATTGATTTGGCTCATATATTGCACACAGTTTCTTATGATATGATTCACTTGAGCTGCCAATATGATTCAATTTTGAGATCACACACACACACACACACACACACACACTACTCTTTTCAGAATGGGACTGAACAGAGCAGTCCAGATCATGGAAGCTTGGGCCCACTTGCCAAGCTCAAAAGCATTTCCTCAAATCCAGTATAATGTAATGTGCAAGTCAAGGTTTCTGGCTTCAGCCCAAATTGCACGGATGGGGCTTGAAATTCCCATTCGTGGCCCACAGCCAGATGGTAAATGGTATAAAACAAAATTAATTTCACATACAACCGGAAATAAATTAAAATATTATTTCAAGCCATTGATTTTATTGCAGTGTGCTGATCTTTTAAGGAAAAAGATATATGTTAGAATAACAGTGGATTCCACGATCTACTACAAGCATCAAATCTAGGGCGTTTAACAGTTTTGAAGGCGTACTTTGATCGATCATTATGCATCTGGATGATGTGGTGTCTTTTGGTTTTCGGCCTCTACCACACCTATGCCTTCATAGGTTCTCTAATGGGAATATGAATGGGTGCATAATGGTGTGTAGATTAGGGGACATAACACTTCTTTATATGGAGACGAAGTCATGAGAAAATCCCACCCATCATAGGATTCTCCCAATCCCATGACTCCTAAATCACTGGGAGAGAAGCCTTCTCCCAACACCAACACGACTCTATCAAGAGTTGTCTATTGTACTTCACACCCATAATAATTGTGTGCACTCAACAATAATGTGGGTCCCACTCTGATGGTCATGCGAACGATCTAATCCTATCATTGCATAGCTTGATGGACATATGCTATGTGTAGCCCATAATTCCAACAATATAAACATAAATGAAAAAGGTGAACTTGAACGGGCATTTTAGTCATTTTACCTATAGAAGTTGGACTGGGACAGGTATTGTCTCAACAATAACTCTATTTGTTGAAGTCTATAAAAATAAAAAAATAAAAAGCGCTAAACTGTCAGGTTTTTCTCCAAAGAAAGAAAGAAAGAAAGAAGTGAAGAGAGGATCTTGACTACTAGTGCTGGATCCATGGCAACCTTTAATGACTAGTTGCTTCCTCCTGACCAGAAAATGAAAAGATTAATCAATCAATCAATCACATAATAGTCATTTTATATTAAATAATAATAATAACAGCAACAAAATCATTAAATATCATTCGAAATCAATAGGTTCGGAAGTTTAACACAACATCCTATCCTAAAATCTAGAAAAAAGAAGAAAAAATTGATACAAGGACTTGGGCATAGAGAGTTGGCCACAGTTCAAAACCCAAAAACTCGACTGAACTGGATATCCATTCAGGTGGAGTTGGCTCAAAGACTCAATCAAGTCTTTAAGCTACTCAATATTTAATAATTAAATTAAGATATTAGTAGTATTTAAAGAGAATTTTTATAACTAAATAAAATAAAATAGCAATGGCACATAATACTATTTTCTGCTACTTCTCAGGGTAAAAAAGAAATAGTAGTAGTTTTCACAGTGGCGGATGGCATTGGTTCTATTAAAGGAGGGCCACTGGTTTGGTTGAAGGAGGTTTAGTGTCTGATTATATCCCTCATCATGCACAGACCAAGTTATAAAGTCAAATTGACAAAACTTGAATGAGCAAGTTCAAAACTGAGTTTCTCACTTAGCCCCAAATCTCACTGAGTCGAGTTGACTCAACTTTGGGTCAAGTGAGTCAATTTATATATGTATGGCATAGTCGATCATAGGCAAGGCTCATAACAACACCACTTCCACTCCGGATTGTTGTTTTGCTTTGCTTTGTACCCAAATGATCTGTGGTTGTTTTGGCAGTTGTTTTCTTGTGTTGTTCTTTGAGCTATAGTGCTAGTTGATATACTACTTTTGTTTTGACAACTAAAATCAACAAGTAAAAAAACAGGACAAATTGTAGCAGAGATATATGACAGCTAGAGTAACCTTCATTACTAGAATGTGTTAAGGAAACAATGTGTTAGACCACATGAGACTACATTTTGGAAACTATAATTAATCTAATTTATTTCTCTGAGAATAACATGAATATATAGAAGATGTAGCACATCTGGAGAGATCTAAAACAGATACATGCCTCCTCAAATGGATACACATCTCAACAAAAAAGGGGGGGGGGGGGGGGGGGGGGGGGGGGGGGGGGGAATATCCTAAGCTAGAAGATAAAACTAACATATTCTAACATCTCCCCTCAAACCAAGGTGCTCCAAAAGAAGCAACTTGTATTCGAAAGGAATGGTGAAAATTATTCAAAAGAAAATTTTAAAAATGGCAAGATAACTTGAGGTGACAAAATGACGGGCAGCGACAAATATGAGTAGCATAAGGCAAGTAGGCACTTTTGACGATGTCAACCAGATTAAAACAAGCAAAAAAATAATAAGTTGAATTTGTTTACACTGAACTGCAGCCTCCAACTGACCAACAGTCCACATTTAGCATAAATGCATGGCCCACCTAATGACTGGACTGTTTAGAGTTTCAGGCCATGGAACATAAATAAGGTGGGCCCCAATTTTGACAAGATGACTACTCTAGTAAGTAGCCATAGCATTCTCCGGACAAATAATGTTTTTCTTTTTCTTACTAGAAATTACTATTATTAGCATATTTTTATATGTAGTGTAAAAAAGAGAAGTTAACAGACATTGACAAGAAAATTGAAGTGGCTACAAAGTGTTGCTCAAAGTTTTCATTTTCGCAAACAACATCTTGGACCGATAACAACCCCAAAGATCTTACATATGTATCTTGGTGTGGGCCATTTTAAATGAACAGGCAAAAACCTATGATATCTCCTTGTTTTCCATCTAGTGGCCCATGTTAATATAATTCACAGACTATATTACCTGTATGCTGGTTTAGATATCAAGTGGAGAAAAGATCTGCGCAGGGTACCTTTAAGAAGCAATTTTTCAAGATAAGCACTCGGACTGCATTACTCAATTATGGGCTCAAAATCCGAATTATCAGGTAAGGGAATGGCAAGACTGTAACTGCTCATAAGTGCAATCTTGTCAAAATACTTCTTGACAACTAAGAATACCATTGAATTTGCCACCCAATTGTAACAATTTACTACAAAATTCTAAATAACCAAGAAATTTAAGAGTCCAAAATCCTAATAGATGTGAATTTCAAGACTCAGGAATGGGGGCTAAGGTAGTCCCTCTTATTTTACAAATAACTTCTGAAATTTAAAACCCTGGTATGTCTTGAGTGCAAGTGTCGGGATGGGAATGGAGGTGAATGGAGGTCATAAAAAGTAAGCCATGCATCCAAAAGTAAATACCAACCCAAATGTCCATGTCAACTAACCTCCACTCCAAAAATATTGCTACCACACACAACTACTCGTAAGAGCAAATAATGTAGGAAATGAGATTGTAGAAATGTTGAAAATATGGAATCATGAAAAAAAATAAAAAAAAATTAAGGAATGATGGAATGTAGATGATCATGATGAGATGAAGACAGATCAAGTACAAGGAAAGCAACAGATAGGTGCCAATCAGAAACATAGTCACAGGAATAGAGAGAGAAATATGGAATATAAAGTGGAAGATGAACTACGGGCTTCATCAACCATCAGCAATGTAGAGTTGCAGATGCAAGAGGATTCCACACGTTTGGGGCCCATTTATCTGATGGGCCTAGTGCGGATTGGGGGTTCCCTGAAAATCTCCTAGTTTCAAAGATCCTAACCTTTAAATATTTAGCCTTTTCTTTACTTTTCTCTTGTTCGAATAGCTAGATCTTAACCTTTTCTCCATGCAATGTGAACCCTTCCTATACTTTTCGTATTAAACATCAATTTCTTCATCACCAATAGAATACTTGAGATTGTCCAATCCAACTTAGCTTGAGAACTACAGGAAGTTTCTCAATTCTTCTTATATTTTAGTTGAAATATAGTTAATTTCTTCTTCCTTTTAAGGAAGAAAACAATCCGCTTTGCTTCCTAGATTGCTCATGCTAGAAAACATCTGTCTCATTTCTAGTTTCACACCCATGGTGTCAGTACAGTACAACCAAAATATGCATAGATTAAAAAATTATAAATAGTTCCCTCAATAAGAAAATTAATGGCTTGTTTGGGTGGCACCTAATATGAGCTCATTCATATTTTGCTGGATTCCCCCTCCAAAAACTTCTACCAAAAAACAGAATAATTCTCTATCGCACATTAATATATAACGCAATTAAAGGGAACAATTTTACCCCTGCAATTCGTTTTTACAGCAGCACTGCACCTTGAATATTTAAAGTGACATGGGAAGACATTTTAAAAGTGTATTTTATTAATTTGGAGGCCCAGTTGCTTTGCAACATGCGGCTTGAGATTTTACTCGCAAAAAGCAGGTGAACAGCTTAAGAGTTACCTGGAAAAAGAGAGTGCATGGTGCTCTCTCCCTGTGTCGCCCAGACAGTGAGTGGTTTTTTATAGGACAAGGTGCCCACAGCATCATATTTCAGGCATGGACTGGATTTTCACCCCCGGATAGTATCTTCAATGATGACATGAACAGTTCGAATTCTGGACTCTATGCAACAAAGGCCATCGTGGCATCGTTAGATTTGTTGAGAAGACGATGTGTAAAAGGATGGATTTGGAACATTGGACATTAAATTTTTAATGTCTCACATTCAAATCCAAGAGTCAAAGGTTATGAGAATCCTTTAGGCATGATTATAATATTTAAGCTACGAGAGTAATGAGTATTTGAAAACAGTTCAGATCATTGTCCAAGATGCAACCAGGGTGAAAACGCACCCTGCACGGTATTATGGTAAGGAGCACCATATCCTATCAAAGCATGTCTCTCGCCTCTCCCCTCTGTGTGAGACACAAACCCAAATGTCACGCATCCTTTCCCCAACATGATCTCTCCCCAATCTCTCTCTCCCTCTCTCTTCACCTGAGTGACACATCTCATCCCTTGTTTCATATAATGTGCCAATTACATATGGCATATGGCCTTGTTTATAGATATCGATTTCCTCATTTGATCCAATCTCTCTGTCTACCTGCAGATAATCTAGATTCACTAACAAACTGAAACTGAGAGAGAAATATTGGAACGTCCTAAAATAAATAATAAGTCTAGGTAAACCATGCATCAGATAGATATGACCGAATTTACATGTGTGGCTAAGTGGGACCCATCCAGGCCTCTTCTTGTGAAAGGACATGTTTGTGATGGGTGTGATTGCATCATTAGGAAGATCAGGTACATGTCTACAATAAAAATGGATCCCCACTAAAAAAGAGAATTGAGGGTCTCCATTCAAGGTACATATGTATGATAAAATGCAATGGTCCACGTACCATGCATCCTTAGCCATGCGCTACCATGACACATGCATGCTGGGTGTGCCACCTGATCAACATCCCAATGTCTTACATCAACATGCCGACATGGCACTTGAGGGAAGGGTTGAAGTAGCCATAACATGGCTAACTCGAGATATATGATATAATGCGGAAATTATAAAAGTTAATAATTTCATAGCCGGGTTATGGAATATTTGGGCGGAAAGGAACAATCATTGCTTCAGAAATCAAAGGAGCCACATTGAAGAAGTTTTCAATAGAGCAAATTAAATGTTATGAAATGGGCACAAGCAGCTAAAATATTAGGCATTGATCAATTTCCTGCTAGTTGGTCCAAGTTGTAATGGTTTTCTAGTGTGTGTTTTTTTTCTACTTTTGTATTCTTTGGCCTTGGCTGTTCCCGAATAAAGTGATTATTGCTTCAAAAAAATAAATAAATAAATAAAAGAAAAGAAAAAATCATCTCATGCACTACACATTAATGTAGAGAACAAGACGGGTGGGGAGAAATTGGGAGGAATAGATACGGCTATCAACTAGCCTGGTTCGAGAAGGGATGTGGTCTGTCCAAGTCCAGCCTGAAAAGTTAAACCTAGAGCCCGGCCTGGGCTGTGATGGAACAAAAGAAACAGGCCCTAGCTTGAGCCCAATGACCAACTTTTTTGCAGGATCTGGGCTGTTCATTGAGTGTGCCTCGTCATGCATGATATATCACAAATAATTCTATTAAGTTAGGGTTGCAGTGGACCAAGCCCAGCAGCCTAGCCCCATAAGGCTAGGGATTGGGCTCCTCAACTTGGCCCGAGGTCTTTTTAGCCTGATTTAGGCTAGGACCAGCAGGACTAGGCTTGGGTCAGACGAATGGGCTGTTAAGCATCACCTGAACCCTAAAGGATTTGGAAACGAACTTAAAATCTTGGCCTTGGCCTGGGCCTGGCCAATGAGCATAAGGGGTCATTAGGATGCCTGTAAATTGTTAAGTTGTGACTTTCGCCTGTAAGTCACTTATAGGGAAGTGACTTCTCACCCCTAACCCCATAAAGGTTTTAGCAATTTTGCCTATAAGTGACTTATAGGTGAATTACCTCCCCCAAACAGCATCTGTAAGTGACTTGCAGTATTCGTAGTATCGGTATCATTACATGTATCGTTGGTTGGGGATACAGAAACATGTATTGATATTGCCAAAGTAATTGCCAATGCCCAGAAATGTATCATTGATTGAGGGAAATATTGGGGAAATATGGGGAAAATGATGGACACATATAATAAGTTTCCTTTAATGGGGGCCTAAAAAGCTTGTATTGCTGGCTCAAGGAAACATTAGGGCCTTTTTGGATTCATGAAAAGCATGAGAAAGGAAATAGTGTTTCTTGGGAAACCTTATTTCCGAGAAACTGTGGGCAAGAAAATTTTGTTTTACTTGTTTGTTTTCTAAAAGAGATTTTCGTAGAAATTTATAATCTATTTTCAAGTTTGTTGTTTTGCAAAACAAAAACTTTTCTTTAAAAGATTTTAGGTAGTCACTAGCATGTGCTAGATTAGCACATGTGGCACATGTGCACATGTGGGATGCTTAGAGATGAATAGTGGCATCTGTGGGCTCTTGAAGCTAAATTGTGGCACGCGTGGTACATGTGAGGTGTTTGAAGTTGTATGGTGGCACATGTGGTGGCACATTTGACATGTGAGCACTAAGGCTAAATGATGACAGTTGTGCACTTTGGCACCATTGGCACGTGGCAGATTTGGAGAATTGAAGATGGATAATGGCATGTGTGGCACATTGGTGCATGTGGGAAGCTTTTCACATGTGGGGCACAAGTAAGATGAATGGTGGTACATGCGGCACAATAGCTCATGTAGGGCACAGGAGAAGATGGATGGTGACATCAGTGGCACATTAGCACATTGGGGGCTCTTTACACGTGGGCCATATGATAGGATGGATGGTGGCATATGTAACATAATGGCGTGTGCGGGGCATGACTAATGATGGACAATGTATCTTTCGGCACATGTGACACGTGAGGCGATTGAACATGGATAGTAGTGCATTTGGGGTTTAACCCCTAAGAAACCAATTTCTACTTCCATCCTGAGAAAATGCATTTCTTAAGAGTTGAGGTGGGAAAATAAGTTCAATTATTTTTATACAATGATAGAAAGTGGGAAATGGTATTTCCCACAATTTCGAAAAAGAAAGACATTAAATAAATAAATAAACCCAACAGAAAGTCAGTTTCATGGAAAACACCATTCCATTTCCCATACTTTCCATTAATCCAAATAGGCGCTTAGGGAAATGGCGAAAATGGTGCAATTTCTCAATGATACTTCTGGAGACGCTAAAGTACATGTACTTGCATATTTAAGAATTAAATAATAGCAAAAAAGATGTGTATTTGCATATTTAGGAATCAAATAACAAGTTCCATTTAATGGGGCCTAAAAGCATGCATCGTTGACTAGGGGAAACATTGGGGAAAATGGTGGATCCATCCATCCATAGATGCACGTACATGCATACAAATACACATGCATGGTCTATTCATCCATCCATCCAACCATCCATGCATGCATGCATACAATGACACAAATATATATACACACACCATGATCCATCATCCACACATGTGTGTGCACACACATCCATCCATATACACAAACAAACATGTATTTAATCATAAAATCATGCACCCATTTAAAAAATTAGAAAAGATTTTTTAAAAAAATAAATAAATAGATTTTTGGTGATATCGATACATTGGCAATACAGTAGCAATATTATCAAAATACCGCTGATAGCCTAAGACATTGACGATACAAGTGACGCCTAGAATTTATACAATTGAAAACAATAGCAATACATTAGTAATATCAATACATTGCTAATACTTGGTGATATATCGCTGATACATGGATTTTTTTTTTCATATTAACGGGGTTATCGATATTGCTGAGCTAGTGATGCCAATAATATCAGCAATATTATCGATAATATCATGGATTCTCGGAATAATGCTTACTTGTAAGTCACTTCCCACTCATTGTGGCAAGCACAAAACCCAACAGGCCAGCCTAAGCCATCAATAGCCCTGGATGCAGCGAAAATTTAGACAAGCAAAAAGAAACCGGAAGAAGAATAAGGGGTATACATGCATTGCGTTCTCATCCATGGAAGAGATTGCACTTCCGAGGTAAGCCTAACAACATGCCCCGCCCCATGTCATCTAAAGTCAGGAATCCATTCTCACAGAAAACCCTGAACACTTGCAGATGAGAAGGTAGTGAGAGATGCTTGGCACCACCCACATTGACGCACTCCAAGTGGGCCATGAGCCGAACGTGGAGAGTCACAATTAGAACTGAGTAGAATCCGACCCAATCCGACGGATCTGACCCGATCCGATTTGAATCGAAGGACAGGATCGGGTCGGATCGAGTAGGCCCACTCAGATCCGACCATACATCAAATTGAGTTCGGATTAGTAGCCAATCCGAACCGATACGATCTATGATCCGATCCGGTCATGCAATTTATCCACTCCGCCAGACTCGACCCGAAACTCGATCCGTGGTACATGTTGTGCCGTCCTACACGCTGTAGCCCTTCCACCCTATTCCATCCAACACATAGTAGCCATTTATTGTTAAGTGCAAGAGAGAGAGGGGCCGTACAAAAGAGTGGTTGTATCCTTTTTGTGTCAGAAAAGAAAAGCAAAGGTTTTACAGAAATGACTGATGATGCATATGGGAAGCTTCCCATCCACATGGCTACCTTTCAACTTGTTGGCAATCACATAACGTATCTGGACCGTCCATTATGTCTAGTCTACTCATCATGTCTCTCTTTAAAATTTCATGACCATTTGATAGATCAAACCATCTATTCATGGAATTTAAGAATAATGGACACGATCATTAGGAAAATATAGTTCCAGCCACAAATATTTAGAATCGTCCAATTGCAGTGAATTTTACATACAAGTAAAAAAAATTGTGACCTGGACCTAATGAACAGTCCAAATACATTATGTGATCTCCAACTGAGTCCAAATACAATTATGTACATCTAAGGGCTTCCATACACCTACACCACTAGTTGTTGAGGTTGGTAATAATTTGATTGAAATTTTGAGAATATCGATGCAAAGGATTAGCCGTTGAGAATGAGAATTGTAGAGAGCATTGAATGCTCGGACCAATCTGTTTGTTTGTGGAGGAGCAAGTAAATGTGCATTACTTCCTAAGGTGGCTAAGGAGACTCGTGACTCGTGAGTGTTGAAAGAGAGAGATGGAGATAGTACCTTTTGATCCTAAAAACCTAATCTAAATCGGTGCGAACTCGATCCGACTCAGTATTTTTGATCGGGTCGGACTCGGTTCGGATCAGCCCAACTCAGACCGAACTCAGATCGAGTCAAGCATGTTGGACTCTGTACCGAGTTCGAGTCAAGCCTTTTTCAAACCGGATCGAGTCGGGTTAGACCTAACTCGGTCCGATCAACTAACTCGATGCCCACCTCTAGTCACAATATCATCTGTACAAGTGGACTACATGTTACGAAAGATTAGGTGTAGTGAGAAATGCAGCAAGTGGATGAGAGAATGTGCTCATCCATAAGATTCTCTATTCTTGTCAATGGATCGGCACTTGGAGCTTA